>JAQFZH010002727.1:0-15657 GCA_034695485.1 Entomobrya nivalis | reverse complement strand
TACTTTGAGCAACTGAAAAAATAAAGATTTTAAACATCATTAAAAGTTGATCCATTAATTGATTATCTACTGCACTATACACAAAAGTAAATAACTTACCATTGCCTCCCCAAATCCATCCAGTTTCCTTTCAATTTGACTTACAAGGTCGAGGCCACCCTCATCGTTTTCCTCATCGTTCTCCTCATCATCCCCCAAAATCCCAAGAATTCCCAAAATGTTTCTTTCATTTTGTAGAAATGCTTGAGGGTCATGGCCATTTCCCTGTTGCAGCTGCTGTTGCTCCTCCTCCTCCTCTTCATCTGATTCTTCCATTTCCGCCAAGTCTATCTCAATTATCTCCCGCTTAATGGCAACTAAAGTATTACAATTCTTCGAACCTCCTCGTTCAGCAGCATCCGTTTCATCAAACCTTCTCTTCAATGATGATGATAATGACTTCAAGTTCTTTCGAGGGGATGATGAGCAACGGGTGGCAGCGTTACTCGGTCCTGGTTGCGGTTCTGCAGGAGGAGACATTCCAAGTTCGTCAAAACGACTGAGTTTTGGAGGACTGGGTTCTGAGACTGAGAGAGGAACTAACGTGTTTTTAGACAACCTTCCAGTACTAATACGAAGGGTAAATTCTGGGATAAATTTGTCTTTCTTCTTATTTGAGCTACCTGATGATACTGGAGGATTCCTCCGAGATTTCGACGTCGAAGGCATCGGTGGTATACCTTTCCCATCTGGTTTCTGGAACAGCTGGTCTGCTGTGACGGATTGCTGAGGTGGTGAGAAAGATGTCCCCGGTGGACAGCCTCGGATGGGAATCCTAAGAACTGGAGTGGGTAGTAGTTGAACAGCATTGGCAGTTGATAAGCTCGAGGTTGAAGCGGAAGGTTCATTTTGAGATTGAGAGGAAGTTGGTGGTGGTGGTGGTGAAGTCCATGGGCATTGACTGGGCTTGAGTGGTACTGTTGAAGCAAACTTTTTGACGGGAGTTGTCTTCATTTTTGGGGTGGGATTTCCCAAACTAGTGGACATCCATGGTTGAGTGGTGTCGGTGTCATCATTGGTATTAGTTTCAGGAATAGTTGTGGGACTGGCAGTGGCAGCGGCAGAAGCGGCGGCGTCGTCGTTGTCACTGGCGTCAGCGTCAGGTATCTTTCCAGTGTGAAGGCGAACACAGTACAGACTTCGTTTCCGGGAAAACTTTTCAATGAAAGGTTTGATCTAAGCGAGCATAAAAGTTAATTAATCGATTTAAATTTATTAGTTAACAAAATGATCCAGAAGCTAGATTTAAAAACTACATACAAAATACTTACGGTATCATTTAAATTAGCTGCCCAGCCTCCCTCAGACGTGGTTGTATAGGTCGAGTTGCATATAAAGTAGTCGCCTCTGCTAGGCTCCAGCTGTAAATATAATTAATTAATTAACCATTAAAACCAATGACTAAAGTTGACTTGTTCACAAGTTTACGGATAATAATTTTACAGCTTCCCATACCTGCAATCCGCAAATCCCGTTAAGGAAATGAATCCAAGTCATGCTCAACCTCCCAGTTTTCATTATTGGCCCATTGGGAAGCACACTCTTCGGTCCGGTGACCTGGATGACCACCGAATCCACAAACCGACACCTTACCATCGTTCTCAAACTTAAGTAGATAATCACTTTTAACAGTAAACTAATCAATCCCACTGATTAAAAAATAGTTTCAAAAATTGGAGACTTGAGTAAACGCACTACGCATCACACAAAAATGTAAACAAACCGGGACCAGAGAAAATGCACCCACTCAACTACTCAAGACTAAGACTCAAGCTCTCAACAGATGCTACCTGTGAAATCCATAAGACAAAAGTGCACACAGACAACAGACTGAGAATTACAAGTTACAACACGACGACAACATTCATCATTTTTTTCCATAAGTTGTTATGAATACGCTGAATAGATAAGATAGTAAAAGTTATTTGGTCGTCGAACATCTTCCAAAAAGTTTAAAGTTTGTGTTTAATTTGCTTTGAGACTTTGAGATTGAGACAACAAAGTCAAAAGTGAAGGACGCATGCCACACATGCGATATGCGATATGCGATGCTCATGGATTAATATACTGGATGGGGGTAGTCAAGTCAAGTCAATTAAATGACAAAGCTACTCTTCACTCTTGAAATAAAACAGAAGATAAAATGAATGTGCTTTAACTTTAATTCAAATATACACAAGATGGCTCATTTAGAAAAAAAAGTATGAGATGAAATTTGATGCAAATTGCGCAGCTGAACGAAGCACGTCACCAAAAAAAATCACCATCACTTCATTGGCTTGGGTTGAATTTCGGTTTTAATTGAATCATAAATTGGCTTTAATTGAAATCCAAGATCATATCTTGCTTTGCATACAAAAGGAATACATTTAAAGGAATTTAACACGAGGATTGGGTTGAGTTGACACAGAACACATGCTTTAGAGACAATTTTCACTTTCAAAGTCGCTACAGATCTTTTCATTATAACTTTCCCTTAAATCATTTCACCCCAAAATGAAGAAGGCACTTGTTTCCCTATCTTTCAAAATGGCTTTGTTAATATTTACACTGACCTGTTGGGATACGGTGACATTAACTTGTGGTTCGAGATTACAGCAAAAGTTTCTGGAAGATGGGGTACGCCCACGCAAATACGTTATAATTTTTTTGTTATCTGTTTTAAATGTTCTAATCTTGATTTGATAACTACTCTCATTCGAGGAGCTACAATCGACTGCATGGGAAATCCTGAAAACTTTGGGAGGAAACACGGAAACTAATCAAAGTGCAGTATCCAATGACCCCGATGAACCGTCACTTGGCTCCTCTGCAATTTCAACGGAAATTTTTGCATTTGGCGAGCAAGTGGTGTCGCCATCGTCATCCAAGCAAAGGAAATTGGGGGATTTGAGAAGTCTGGTCAAACAAATTAAAGAACAAGATGATGATACTATCACCGTTAGTATTAGCAGTGGAGGTGCTGGTAAAGAGATGAGGGTCGCATTAGCATCGATAAGCATTACAATTATCACCCTTCTGTTTTATGTTGTCAATTAAACTGCGTCGTAAAAAAGCGAAAAAAATAATCAAATAAAATGTATCAAAATATTTATTCTTATCGCGTTGATATTTTTCGTGTTAAGTTTTTTTTTGGCATGCTTATCTCCGGAAGTAAGATAAGTGGTTATGTAAATATTATCAAGTCAATATCAAAGTTGAATGACGGATGATATCATGATTATGATAAGCGGTGGTTTTATTCTTTCCTTTTTTATAATCAATCTATTCATTTTTTTTACCAAGAGCACAGAGCATAAACCCTGCATTATGGCTGTACAGGTTCAAGGGTATCCAAGATGCCCCTGTGGAAACGTTCAGGGATCATCCTACCAGTCCGGAAGCGAGACTCTAAATGGTATGTGTATGTTTTAAATAACGTTTCAGGCTAATTTTTTTAAATGATTTAATTAAATGGAATTGGTACAGGTTTCGAAGGGATTTATTTCATCGTTGGTCAGCAGCAGTCTCCACCAAGGAGACCGGTGGTCGAAACAAGTGCATCCCTGACTCCAAGTCCAGCATCTCCTCCAGGTACATTTTTGTACTAACTAAGTTAATTGTGTACTTCATTTGTAAACCTATTAACATATGTATGTATGCACTGTTGCCTGTAGTTGCATCATCAAGAACAAGTGTTCCTACACTTAGCACCACTGCAGGACCTCCTCCCCCACCTCCACCCATCATACCTGGACCACCTGCTCCACCGACCCCACCCTCTTTTTATGATGATGATGAAGAGGATGGTGGTATATTTAATGTTGGGGATGCAATAAAGGGATTTTTTGCTAACGGTGGAAGGGCTAAACTGCGTTCTGCCAGTGAAAGGAAACTGGGACCGAAGAGAAAGCCTCGTACTCGTACAGGTACGACCACAACGCCCACGAGGCCATCGGGCATAAACTCATCAAATGGGTCATCATCAGCATCATCGACACCTGGACATTCCAACATACAGGGCTCCTCTGAATCGGAGGTTGGGGCCGGTGGTGGTGAAAGTGTAACCGGTGGTGAAGTTGATACACCCACAGATCATGTCGAGCTGATTAGCAACGCCCTAATAACCATGCGTACTGCTGTTCAGGATAGCGATGAGGACAGTGATGAACATGAATGGAATGACGACTAGTTCAGTAGAGAGAAAAAAATTCACTACCAATTTTAATACTTGTTCTGAAATAAATTTTGGCTTCTTTTGCAAAATTTACTTGGATTTGTTTTACGTTTAATATTTCATTGTAAAAGTATACATGCATAAGATAAACATACTCTTATCAGTTCAATCAGAAGGTAATTCACCTTCCACATTATTTTGATGTTCCAATCCCCGTATAAATCACAAAACGTTTACTAGTATCACCATGCATACATTTCATATTTACGATAGCAAAATTGGGATGGTGATGCTTGCACATATAAACTTGCCATTACACAAAGATAACCTGTGTGTGACCGTGACCAATGACCAGAAGACCACTTGACTGTTTCATTTGATTTGAGATGTTTAATGCGAAATGCTGTTCTTAATTGACCGACTGCAACATTTTCGACAGAAATTATTGTTAGAACCCCAACCCCTCATTATACGCAGGTTCCGGAAAGAGTAATATACAATATAGCACGTTTTACAACCGACCAGTACCTTGTCGCACATTGCCCCAAGAACTCCATTTCCAAATTGACAAGCTACATAAATACACGTGTAAGATAATGACAGTCAAGTATTATCTAAATTATCAACAAATAAAACATGTTAAAAAAGGTTAATGTCATTTTATGCCAAAAGAACGGTCAGTACACAAATCATAAAATGAAGACAATGAAACCATTTTGCGTGCTCTCTTAAAGTCGTCATGTTCTTGTCTGCCAATAATTTATCGTTATCCGCATTCTGAAAAAAATAAAACATAATCATGACAATATGACTGCATACACAATTGATCTTGACGATGATCCACATTAAATTTAATGCCAGTCCGGAGGTGGTGGTGGTGATGATGATACATTGTTTGTGTATCTCCTTAATGCTACCGGAGGAAGTCCACTCACGGAGGGAGTCCGGAAGGTCTCTGGTGCAACTTTCCGAACAGGAAATGACAGATATTTTTAGGAATATCACAACAGCAAGAAATACCAAGCTGGAAGCCCCCCTAACAAAACGCTCACACTCAAAAAGAGAACTTCCTCCAAATGGAACACTTTTTGGCCAGGAATTTTACCCATGTAAAAATTAATCTAATTAATTTTAAAAAAGGACAACAATGAAAATTAAAAACTTATTGAAAATGTGATGATTTTTAGTGGAGTGCGACGCATCGTACTCAATAGCAGCCGAGGGTTACGTCTTATTTGACCTTGACACAAAGTCAAAATCATGTCACTATTCTTTCCTGGTTCGTTAATTTGTAATTAACTAAAAACTGTGCCTAGTTTTTTTTTGATTAATTTTGTACTAAAAATTTGAAGGGTTCCAAAAATGAAGGATGCACTGTTGCCATTCTCTGTAATGGTTCCATCGAATTGGAGCCACATACAAAGCGAGGCTGTGAGAACGAATACCTAATCCTCTCAGATGGCACCACAGGGATGATAACTGGATGTGGAAAGTTCAGCTTCAAAAACAGCCCAAGATATCCCCGTAATAATGGCAGTGACATGTACGTGTACGTCAAGGGAAACAATGAGAAAGCAGTGTGCATTGTATTGTGCAAGGAAGATCTAGACCTGGACCTGGACAAGTATCCTGGGGTGAAACCAGCAAAGAGACTTGGAGCAAATAAAAACTTCACAGGTTTATGGACTGAGGCGCAGTGCAGTAAGTTAATCAAGATATAAAATTCAAATTTCCAATCCAATTATCTTTTAACTTTTATATATTTTTAGAGTGTGGAATTCGGAGAGACATGGGCAGAATAGTGGATGGGGAGACTGCGAGGATGAATGAGTTTCCATGGATTGTTGGGCTGGTATACCCGGGAACGAGGAAGCCATTTTGTGGTGGCTCTTTAATTAACGACAGGTATGTCATTTCTGCGGGGCATTGTTTTAATGGTAATGCCTTGTCGAAGAACCGGATGGAGGTGCTGATTCATGCACATGTGATGGATAAGAATAGGGTGCAAGGAAAGTAAGTTAATTCATCAAAATAATTAGGTATTTATTTGTATGCATTCAAATTTAAATGCTCATTTTTTTGTAGAGGAGATGTAAAGAAAGTACCAGGGTGGGACCTACCTGTTGAAAACGACACAACAGAATCCAGCATCCGTTTACGTGTGATTGAGATCCGTCAGCATCCACTTTATGATGACAGAAGGTAAAAACTTGATTGACTTTGTATTTATTTTGGAAAGGGAAGTGAGCTACAAAAATATATTTTTTTTATGATTTTTAGTTTTGATTACGACTATGTAATTTTGAAGCTCGCCCAACCCGTCAATCTAATAGATCCGAATATCCTCGTGGAGCCGATATGCCTTCCCCTCTTAAACGAAAATCATAATTATCAGGATGATGTGACAATGAATGTTGCAGGTTGGGGAATACCCTGGGAAGATGGTCCTGCAACGAGTAGAGTTTTGCAAAAGCTGGATGTGCCATATGTAAATAGAAGGAGGTGTAGGCAGTACACATATCCGACGGCAAGACATATTTGTGCTGGCTACTTGGAAGGGGGCAAGGATTCTTGTTCGGTAATAAAAAAATTGAAATAAAAAAGGGTTTATATTTTTGACTAATTATTTTTTTATTTGATTAGGGAGACTCTGGAGGACCTCTGATTAGTCTACTTAATCCAACCACTAATCAGTATTTCTTGTCGGGTATAGTCAGTTGTGGGGCGGGTTGTGCACGGAAAGGTAGAATGAAATTACTTTTTGGATATAAAATTGTCTTGTTGAGATTTTTCGTGAATTTATTTATTTAAATGTTTTTTTACAGATGAACTAGGCATGTATAGTGACGTGAAAGGTAATTTGGTTTTTTTATGTAAACTTTAATTTTAAAAAAATGATTTGAGCTTTAAACTATTTTTTTACAGAGGTAGCTCAGTGGATTTATTTTCATACTCCTGGAGCAGTATGGTGTGCTAGGTAGGAGGAGAATCGTTAAATAGCTCTAATACAAAAACTGTGCAACCATTTTTAAATTTATTTATCTTGAATATTAATTGACCATTAATTTTAATTATTATACATAATAAATTGTACAGGAAGTAAAATATTTACAAATTATGTCTATCTACGCCTTGGAGTCCTCCTCTTGTTGGGATTTGTTATATGTAGAAGTTCTGCAAAATGAAGCCAGGTTTCTCATCCTCTGCATTTCTCTACTCAGCTTGAGGTCTTCATTGTGAAAATAGGCGTAGGCATTTGCCCACCCACTACTATTCGCGACAATGACTAGAAGCCAAGAGGAAAGGGGCTCCACAACGCCAATCCCCACCTGGAACAAAATATTAATCCAGAGAAGCAATGCAAGGGGGCAATAGAGACAGGCCGCCATCCACACATATGTTGCCAAGCATTGGGAGGCGATTGAGTTAACATTGTCTCCAGTTGGTCCACCCCCACCTCCACCGCCTCCTCCAGCACTGCTGTGTGTTTTCAGATGAGTTTTGATTCGGATCACCTTCTTTTTTATTCGTGAGTAGCCCAGCGTTGTGCATAGTGCATTAGCAGTGCTTGTCGCTGCCATGGCTATTCCAAGGATACGTCCTGTGGCAGTGGTGGCATCGTGCATCATCCTTTTTTTTAGAAAATTTTAATTAATTAATTAAATATCCCATAAAAATTAGCATGTCAATTAAGTAAATACTCTTACCAATATCCACTATTTCCAAAGCATCCAATAAAGTGAAAGAGAAGAATGGTGACTATAAGAAAGCAGCACCAAAGCAAATGAAGTTTCCATTCAAATCTGCCCAGATTCAGGTTTTTCCCATGGACAACTCGAAGATAAGTATATCCAGCCACACTGGCATGCATCATTTGTTGGTAGCCAAAAAAGAACCAGAGATTAATACTTAAAGCTTCCTTCATAGCCCTGGTTGTCGGATATGTTTGAGTTGTGACAAGGTATAAATGGTCGGAAAAGTGGGATATTCCCCAGAGTGCCTCCGCTATTGCCAAGTAGAGAGGAAATCTGATGGCCAGGTCTAGTTTGGTCTTGGAGTCTTTCCATTTTCCATAAATTTTGAATATGACAATTAAACTGGCGACGAAGGATATTGTGATGGTGCACAAGGCTGTGTGGTGAATGGCAAAGAAGGCAAACCGATTGTCACCCAGAATGGCGGAGCCTCCAGGGGAAATTTCGGAGGTACTTGTGAGCCAGCCTGGGTAATGGGTTGCTGTTAAATTCATTTTTAAGAGGCAAATTAGATGGATGAAACAGTGAACTTGGAAATGGAATTAAGTGTTTTGCCATTCTGGCGGTGAGTAATTCACAAAGTGTGCTAAACCACATTTGGCTCATTATTTCTAAGAAAACAACTAAATTATCGATTGTGATGAGTGATGGTGGTTGATATGCCAAACAAAAAACTTCAACCGGATGTGCAACACCAAAAGAATCCGTTTTGATTGCACACACCGCACAAAACTGGTACACAAAACCAGTTTCTTGGAAAGACGTGGTAAATCTTGGACACTGTTTTTTTTGTGCTGGAATATTTTATTCAATTGCTCTATTTTTTTAAATGTCAAGTAACAAAGGATCTTAATGCGGACGCCATGTGTTCCGGATCTAACTGGTTGAGTTTGTTGATATTATCCAGTGTCCAGACTGAACAACTCTTGGGATCCACATAAACTTGGAACAAACATGACGACTGCATAGCCCCCGGGGAAAAGTACCAAGAGAACGAGTTCGATGACATGATATATCTTCCCCGACCATCGCAAATGTAAACACCATACTTGAATTTACGGAAGTGGTAGACTGAAACTTTGACAGATGAAAATATTGATGGCAACTGCATCAAATCTTGATCCACAGGTGTGACGATCACCTTTACTGGACATTTTTCCAGGGCACTTGCTCTCAATGCTAATGTGACAAGTAGCAAAAGTACTGATTTTGAAATCAACCAATTCTTCTTATCAAGCTTCATTTTTTCAAGGTGTTCCAAAAGCTACACGTTTTTAACTAACTCTGATAGGTGTATCGTACGTATGTACAATCTTATTGCAAAACCGATGCACTGGTGATGTGCTCGTGCATAACTGTCTTGTATTTATTTTTCCAGACCTTTTCTTCCAGAAGTATAAAATTTTAATGAGTAAAAATGACGTGTTCGTGTTCATATTGATTTTATCGATTACTTTCTTTATGTTCAAATGTCAACATCATGCCGAAAAAAAAGTTAGGTTACAAGCAAACCATCACATAGCAAGTTTGAAGCTATGACTTTATAAAGTTATGAAAATAAGTTTTCTTTTTAATATCATTTTACTGTTTTTAGAAGTTTTATTTGTGCAATGACAGATTACAGAGCACTAAATACACTAGCGAGTCGGTATTTACCAATAAATATGAATGACAATGCAACTTAAATTAAATTCTAAAGACTAAGATCAAATCATGCACAAAAGTAAAGTTTAAATAACTTTTAAAGCGTTAATTTCACAGAAAGAGTTGTACTACAAACTATGCAAAAAAAGTGTAAAAAATTCTGCAATTTTACAATTTCAAATGTAAATGTGTTCAGTTCAGAGAACAAAAAATCTGAACTTATATAAGGTATAGGTACATATATAATTGTCTTTCTATTATCTTCTACGAAAGAAATTTAGTGTCTTTGGTTTTTTTGAGGTGTGTTCTTTTCATGTGCTTCGTCAGAGTAAACTTGCGAGTAAACGCGGCAGTACACAAGTGGCATTTAAATGGTTTCTCTTTCGTGTGCTGAAGAATGTGACGTTCGAGATCCCTCGGAGACTGGCTCTTCCATTGACAGTAGTTGCAGACGTGATGTCGGTCCGAAGAATGAAATTTTTGAATGTGTAGATTTCTTGCGAGTTTTCCCATAAATGACTTGCCACAGTGATTGCATCGTATCAACTTCATTCCAACTTAAAAATACAAAAACAAGAAATTGAAAATATTTCACAAAGCATTTTACTAAAAAAATACGTAATATTTTGTAGGACAGCCATACTTACCAGAGAAATTTTTACCAGCCTGTCC
Source organism: Entomobrya nivalis (assembly GCA_034695485.1). Lineage (NCBI taxonomy): Eukaryota > Metazoa > Arthropoda > Collembola > Entomobryomorpha > Entomobryidae > Entomobrya > Entomobrya nivalis. The sequence continues at coordinate 5,391 of JAQFZH010002727.1, read as the reverse complement.
ATAAATAGGTTTCCTCTTTTCGTATTCCTTTCTATTTTGCATGCCAAAAGCTGCACCTTTTTTCAGTAAAGATTGAGGTCTTCCTTGAGCAGACATTGTACTTCCATTTTGTTGAGTTGTCTTTGGCGTCAGCTGCTGGATATCATTACTTGGTCGAAAACGAAGGGACATTCTGCCTGGGGAAGACTGAAGGGCAGAGAAGGAATTCATTCCATTAGATTGTCCAATTTGTCCAGATTTAAAATTCTTTAGCGGCCTGGCATTGGCACTCCTCTTCAAAGATTCTGGGGATGACTGAGATTGAGATTCGTCATTAGAAAGTATGTTAGCCGCGGGCATTTTCCTTTTCGGAGATGGGGATCCAAGCGCAGTTACATAAATCCATCTAGGATCATTTTCGGTTGTACACTTTCCACAGCCCAACTCTGCTTTCAGAATGCATTTGAGACAACTGGTGTGACCACAAGAAGTATATTTTGCCTTCTGATTTTCGTCGCTGGGCCCATATTCTTCCTGGCACTCTGGACAGTACAAATCATCCACTTGTTTTCCTTTATTGGCCTGTTTGTCTTGCTCTTCTGACTTGACCAATTCCACTCCATGCATCCGACCCAAATGTCTTTCAAAGCTGAGATGACGACTAAAACTAAAATCGCAAATTAAGCAACGGAAACGTCCTTCCTGCTCAATTCGTACATTTTCCGGAGCCTTCACTTGACCCTGTACAAGTTGTACAACCTTCTTATCCACTACCGTCGCCGTCTTCGTCTTCACCAATCCATTGGACTGGATTTTCCTGGAAACTGGTTGGGTTTCTCCAGCACTCTCATCTGTACACTGACTACACGTTGAATCCTCATTAATCAGACACCACAGACAAATGGAATGCTCGCATTGGACATAACTTGCTCTCCGAAATCTGCTGTGCTTCAGAATCTCAAACTGAACTTTGCATTTGGGGCATTGTGATATCCCATTGGTTTCATTGGGCGAGCCAGGGGACACCTTCACAATATCTTTATGTGCCCGTTCCACGTGACGCTGCAGGCTGTATGGTCGACAGTAAGTGAAACCACAGCGTTGACAGTCCCAACTCTTTGGTGGAGTCCCCTTGGGCGTCCCCTCCCCCTTACTTATTCGGTCCACATTATTTTCTATCATAGCTTTTGTCGCTAAACTGATGTTCCTGTTTCGCTTCCTGGCCATCACTTGACGATTCTTTCGTTTTCCGTGGAAAGTTGTAATTTTTTGTCCTTGATGAGGAAGCCTCTTCACGTTGACACTACTACCACCAGCAGCACTGCAAAGACTACAGCCACCCGCCATTTTAGCAATGCACATCAAACAGCAGATATGATCACAACTGTCAGTTTTCGCCCTTCTCAGTAAGCTATACTTCATGGTCCTGTGACTCTGAAACTTGGACTTGCATACTGGACAACGAGCACCGGCACCATCCCCACTCGTCTTGGAAGATACTGGGGGAAGGAGATGAACTTGGTCTTGGTGAATGGCTTCCATGTGGCGCACTACGTGAAACATTCTGTTGAAGCCTTGTCCACATAAATAACACAGGAAGGGGCGCTCTTTGGTTTGCGTTTTAGGATGGATTTCTGGTCGTTTTTGTGTTGGGACTGCGACAGGCCCCCTGGACTGCTCCTTAGTTGCGAGTGAGACAGACCCCTTGGAATGCTCTTTAGTTAAATGCTCATCCAGAGTGGCTTTACTCGTACAAAGATAATTACAGTGCTTGCATGGCCATCTTCCCATTCCTACCATCCAATTTAAAAAAAACACCAAAATTCATTATTAATTTCATTCCTCATCAACTTACTTTGATTGATTAAAATTATGAATGGAGAATAGTACTTGAGGATGAGAACAAGGACAAATCCTGCAACTGCTGTTTCTCCTTGGAATTCTGACTTGCTTTCCCCCGCTTTCTCAAAACAATCCGAAATTGGTTATCTTCATCATCCGATCCCCCATTCTCAACATCAATCTCTTCTTCTTTCTCCAGAATCGGTGGCTCCCCATCGTAATCATCCTTGTTCCCACTTTCACCACCCATGGGACCACTCGTCGTCAGTGTTGGACATCCTACCAAGTTGGTTGTGACATTAGAACTGCTGGAGGGAACCTGCTCTTCTTCCACGCTGCAATGGTCACATCCCGTTTTACTTTTTCTGACGCAGTCCAAACAGGTGACATGTCCACACTGAGCGTAGCAACATCTCCTTTTACCCTCTCCATTAAACTTCTCCTTACAATCTGGACAAGTGTCATCCTCTTCACCATTTTTGGAAGGTAGAGGTAGTAATTGGATTCTACGACCATTTTTAATTAATCGTACCATTTTCTAAAAACGCTTAAATAACAAAAAAATAAATCAAATACTTAACTATTTGCACATTAAAATCCTTTTCAAAAAATGCATTTTAAATTGTACAGTTATCCCTTCATTTACCTTTGTAATCCAATCCAGGACAGGTGAGGTATCCAATTAATTTTTAGATCAACTATGCCTTAAAACATAAATATTTAACTGTCCAAAGTCAGAACTGTAATTTTGACCATAGTGACGACAACTGGCTCAAAACTCAGTCCACATTTCTAATTTAAAAAACTAAAAAAGGGAAAACTGGGTCAAGCTTTGAATTGGAAATCGGTGGATTGCATTGCTCGTTTTGTCAACTCAGCTGCTGTACACTGTATGGTTGGTAGTTGGTAGAATGTAGGAAGTTGGAATTGGCCATTTGAAAAATTGGAACTGAGATTTCAGATGACAATGACAGCTTTTGCTGCACGCTGTGGTTTTCTTGTTTCCTTACCTGTCTGTATATCGGAGGAATGCATGTGTGCTTTGCAATTTCGTCGCAAGTAATTTGCGTAAATTCCCACCATTCAGTTCAACTCTCATTTTCTCTTTTTTGTGCAACCAACTGGTAAATTGAAAGTTACTCTGCGGTTTTTTTTAAATGGTGGTGCCGCCGGTGCCCCTAGAAAATTCTTAAATTGCCAATGATTAAAAAATAGAAAACTGTGAACTGCAAAGTCTCATTTTTTCTTATCTATTGACTTTGCATAAAGTTTCAAGAAATTAAATTATGCTAATCAACGTAAGGTTTTTAATATTTTTACATAAAATTTTATTGCAAATTAATTTTTCTTCATATTATTTATAATTCCATACAAAAAACACTTATTTCTTCATTGCTGAAGCAAGGGACGATGGAGAAACATATGCAAATGGGTAAATCAAGTTCATGTATGTCTGGTAATGATTCATTGTCGGTGGGAGGGTGGATGGGCTGAGCTCAGGAATTTTATGGGTATCGGGGGTGGGGGCGGTTTTTTGGAGTTTAAAGGCATCGATTCATCCTCTGCTTGATTATCATGATCATCCTCCGCGTCTTGGCGTAGTTTCCTTTTAATGCTGGACAGTGTGGAGGGTGGAGTTGGTGGAGCGTGATCCTGAAGCTCCTCCAATATTTCGGCAAAGACCACAGGATTCAAGTTGTCCCCCAACTTGCTCAACATGAACCAATCGGAATAGCTGCAATCCAAAACCACCAACTTTTGCTTGGCAAGTCGTTTGTAATTATGTTTGAGTCTTTTTCGGAGGAGAAGTCGGCGAAGAGGAGGGAGCAAAATGAGGAGACCCCGATAAACAAGGTTGAGCACTGAGAGGACCGCCAAGCCGAGAAACCAGAACCACAGAAAAATGTAAATCTTTTCGTTGAGTATATTAATTGGAAGGACACACAAAAGGTCATACTCCATTGTGCCAAATGCCACTCCTCCTGTAGCAATACGACAAGCTGTGACAGTGGGGAAAAGTCGGGCTAGCTCGTCACTCCGTTGATAAGGATGTTTTTGGGATAAGGAAAACAAAGCCATGCCGTAGGATGAAAAGCTCCAGTTTAGAAATGCATCGGTAACCACAATCTGTGTGATAACTATAACTGTGTTCAGTATCTCACAAATAGTATATTGAATGGCGTAGCCGGTATGATGACCAGCGTTTGGGGTGAGATATCCCAAAATGGCTTCCTTTTGGTGTGCCCTTTTGTCATCGTCTAGGGCCATGATCACCTCCAAATTTAGATCTGCAACGAGCATCTTGATGCGACCCCGGTCCCACAGTCTCCATAGCCAATAGGGGAGGTAGAAGATACCCGCTTGGAGAAAGAGCACCAGCCATACCCATTGATAGTATGTGTGGTATAGACGAGGTTTATCGCCTTCCACAGCCGGTCTTATCCCAGGGGCTACCTCCGACTCCTCTACAGCTTCGTAGCCCCACTTGCCATCGGAAATTAAGGCAGCTCGGGTAAAAGTCGAGTGGATCCAGCAGTACTTGTCCGCAATGCTTTTTATATCTTGGCTGGAAATGCAGTCGATGGGGTCCCCCAAATATTGACGACTTGTCACCAAAATGGAAAGGGCGAGAAGAATGACCACGGTTACTTTAGAGTGGAGGATGAATACTGGGTTGGTCGTGTACACCTTTCTCTCATCCACCTGCACGAGGTCCTTAAGGTTCTTCCAAATGTCGAACATGTCGTTTGATGAACAAAAAAAGTCTGTTCACTTTACACTCAAGATTCACATAGAAATCCACGAGCACCACTCAAGTTTCGAACATCAACACTAATGACTTGATCATCGTAAAAATTCATTTCCAATTATCTTTATGGCAATATACACTCTAGTGCAGATGCCATATTTGGTCTCGAGAGTAAATGTGTTCGTGATATGCCATTTGAAGTATTGAGAAATGATGATATGCTTTGTCGGATCAAGTCAAGTCAACTCAGAGGAAAACGGAACCCAGAGGCTCTTCGTTTGTTGGTTACTCCTAAAAAAATTGCTGCTGCTGCTTGTATTGTTGGTATAGTTGATTAACAAAATAACAAACTTTGAGTTGATGTGTACGTACGTGGGAGTGTCTTTTTATAGTTGACTGACAGGTATAACGTGTAAAACTGTTGTGAACACTTCACTGGGACAACACAGAGCTCACCTTGCCCACTATTTAAAAAAAACATACAAACATTTAATTTTTTCTGCTTTGACTCCTGCAAAAAAATAATACGCAACACGCAGGAGAGATTTTTGTCAAAATCTCTGGAGTTTATACTAAGCACTTATGACTTCACACGTACATGGAAGTCGAAGGGGAGAAGCTATGCGCATTTTTATGTTAGTTGACGACGACTACGAGAGGGGATCATTGGCAATTTCACTAAAATAAGCATATAGTCGACATCGACGGTCAGGATGTAGGACGGGGCAAAAATCGATAAGGGTCCCCCCCTTTGGTATTTTTTTCAAAATTTCAAAATTTATTTTATTTTGGGTTTAACCTAACCGGGCCTAACCTAACTC
>JAQFZH010002726.1:0-15674 GCA_034695485.1 Entomobrya nivalis | reverse complement strand
TATAACATAAATTTTTGTTCTGAAATTGTATCAACTGCAGACAAAAAGGCAAACGAGTGAAAATCAAAGACTGGATATTTAACCCCCTTTCTAAAATACCTGGCGACGCGTAGTATTAGTGTGCTTATGCTTGCTTCATTCGTTCACTCTCTTTTGACTTTGCAACAACGCACTTTAGTTCCTCCAAAAGTTCCCATTTCCCATAATATGATGTTGTTGCCTCATCCTCGTCATAATATCATATCATCCACTACCACCACTACGTTCTCTTCGCACTCTTTTTTCCTTCAGCCTCCTCCTCCACTTTACTACTAGTTCAACTTGGTTTGAAACTAAGTATTTCATTATTACAGCAAACCATACATTGCATAGCGTCGTCATCTTTTCATTCTTCCTGCATTCCCTATTCCTCCATCCACCAAAATGAATTTAAGAGAAAAAGCTTAAAGGAAAACACGAGGATTTTTCCCAGTAGCTGTTTCAAATAGAGTTTGCTCTGCTTCTCCTGTCCTACCATTTATTGTATTGTACATGTAATATCAACGAGTTCCTCCACTACTTCCACAGCTCCACTACTCACATCCTATGTCATGTCTCGTCTTCCAACCTATCCCTTTACATTACTCGGCTGTAACATTGTTGTATACCGACCGACCCACCGATTACTTTAGCTTGACATAAAAGTGTAGTAGGAGAATAAAACTCTTTTTCTTCATATGTTGACTTGTACATTGTATTTGTATCACTTGCATGATAGTAGTAAAATGTGAGAGCACATCATGCCATGATGATGGTTCTTTCTTTCTCTGTTTTTCAATGATCATATTATATTTTTTTGCTGCTTTAGCAGATTTAAAAAAGAAAAAGAATAAAGTTTGCTTGAACTGGACACGACAATGTATTTCTGCAGTACAAGATCTGTATTAATAGTAATAACAATGGAAGAAATTACAAAAATGATATCTTTTAAGATTATATTCCAATTCCAACCTGGGACGGTTCTAACGCTGTAGCAGAAGCTTCAAGTGATGCTGCATAATAAATGATATGCATGTTTGAGCATGAGCATGTTACATGCTATGTATGTCACGATGACATTGACTAAAATGTCACTGCTTAGAAATGCCTGCGGCAGAGAAGACTTTTACTTGAAGACAGACAGACAAACAATGTGTTCTAGTAGTGAATAGTATAATTTCATGAGATACAGGTTGAACTCGGTAGAAAAACCAAAGCATCCTGCAATTTACTTTGCTTTGCCATGCATCCGTTGAGTCTTCTTTGATGTAAACGTACTAACTACAACAACTGCGTATCATGAAGTTATCATGTGTCAACAATGTACATGCACATTGATGATGTTGCATTTTGCACGACGACGGTATCATCATCGGCATGGCATACGGACCGCAAGATCCCAGCAAGATAAAGCCAAATGTAATAGTGAATAGAGGATCAATGCAAGGATAAGGATGATGACGACGATGACATAGCAAGAATAAGCATGGAGAACTGCTTTGATCACTCTGGTTTCTCCAATGAATATTTTCGTTCGTTCTCGCTATCATCGCTGCGCTGTCTGTCTTGACTTCTTTGACTGCCAAAAAAGTGACTTGGACTTGCGAAGCTGTTACTATTTTAGCCAGCACGTTACACACAAGTAGTCAACAATGACAGTATACTTCAACTTTGCTGGTACAGTTGACATTAGTAAAGCTTTCTATTTCTATTTTGTATCATTCAGTCCACAAGACCATAAGAGCAAAACGTAAAAGCCAGAGCAAGCGGACATAAAAGGAAATTGAACTATTGAAATGAAACAACGTAGTAAAATGGATATACAAGTTGTAATTGGATATAATAAAGGAGTGATTTCAAATTGCGTAATGTCAGTACACACAAGAACATCATGTACCGCACCACCGCAGTTCAATGCCTCTAATTAAACACATATACGTGATTGTTCCATTGTTTCGCTAACAATTATCAAATATTGACCTCCATTTTTCTAAAAAAAAACTCAATTCCAATCCAACTCAAGTTTTTGATTTTGTACTTGCCCGAAATTGGGGACATACCCGGCAAGTCACACAGCCACACAATGCCATCACCAGACGCAATTAAAGCAATGTAATATTATATCGCCTCAAGAAGCTTTCTCTTTTTTCAGATGTTATTTCTGCGAGGACGCGGACTTCCAATACGGCATGCACGAACACCATTCCATTGTACTACTACTATCTCCGCTATATAATAGTCAGTACGTCAAATTCGGTATGTTATAATCATCGGGTAGACTGTCGGTGGCGGTGGTACGGTACAGCAGCATATTTTGCCAGCATAGTTTCTCCTCTTACAGAACCTCTCTATCTCTATCACCCACCACCACTTATAATGCAATAATAAATACAATGTATTTTGTATACACAACTAACACAACACAGCATAAACTAGTATGTACAATTTGGTAGTAATAGCTCTTCGCCGAAGAAAACGCTAAGATTATTTTTTTCTGTTAGTGTAGTGGCATGACATTGGCATGGCATGGCAGCGGTAAATTTTACATAATATACTTATACCCATAAAATAAAAAGCAGAAAAATACCCTTCTTCTTCCTTATAGCCAAACTTATAATATAAATGTTATGTATTGTATGACTATGCTCAAAAAGTATCTTTTACATTTCTTCTTCATTTTGTGATGATGATGATGACGACGACGACGACGACGAGTATGTACTTATGGTGGTGGTGGTATGGTGCTGTCGGTATTTTGAGTATTACTATTACTTTTTTTACTACTACAAACAAAGTATGCTCTCTCTCTCCTCTACTACGTCGTCATTCATGTAGCCAGCAACAAACTATGTTATAAAACTTACATAGTCTGACTCTGACTCAGGCTGGTTTCGTTTCTTGTGCGATGTCAGTCAGCAGAATTTCCATTTGCCTGCTCAACAAAGTATATTAAAAGCAAAAAATATATATAAAATTGTGTGTACGTATAATTTTGCTGGTGAGAGAGAATGCGATGCGATGCCGCTGTACATATAAAATGCACAGTGAACTACCAACTACTACTCCTGCTATGCCTTATGCTGCTGCTGCTGCTGTTACTCTCTATTCCTTTTCTTACTTTTTCTGATCGCCTTGTCGCCATCTCTCTCTCTCGTCCTACTATCAACTATGTAGAAACTGAAATTCTATGTAGAATGTTAAATGCAATACTTTATGTTGCTTCTCTGGAGAATACATATCGGATTATCGGATAGATATCACAGTGACAGCATAATACACACACATACACAACACATACTCTTACTGTCAGTCAGTTGGGTTTTTTTGGTGCTGCTTTTGCTTCTCTGCCTACTCGTCGTCGGTTTCGGCTGTTATATTACAAGAACGACGGACTACCAAAAACTACCATACCCAACTACCACTACCACCTCCATCAGACCAGACCAGACCACGCACTCTTCTTCTCTTTTATAATACTGATATTATGCTAGTATACTTACTAAACTACATAATATTACATTTTATATATATCCTATGTCAGCACTGACTTTACTATTATTAGTTCTACTCCGGCGGTGACTACTACTACAATTTTTTTCCTCTAAAAAAAGCAGAGTTCTTGACTGTGCTTCTTGTGTGGAAACGCAACGAGGGCTACTTTATATTATTTCTACTAGCTCTACATAATATCTACAACACACGCAAAACTAAAAGATACGACGAGGACCGTGGATCGACTGCTTTTTACAATAGCTGGCATAGCTACTAGTATAGTTTCTACTGTCTGCTGAAAACTGTGGAGGAAGACAGAGAAAAAAAATACGTAGAAAATAAATTTACAGCCAGTATTTTAATCTTTGAGGAAAAAATATATATTCCTTTTTTTCTTGAAGGAAGTAAATTTTATTTTGGAATCGAAAAAGATTAGCGTTTTAGCATTGTGCAAGGAAAAAAAGGTATTAATTTTTATGAAAAAATAGTGTCAAAAAATTGGTTGGAAAAGGAGAGAGTGGTGTGTGTCTTTTTTTGATCAGCTAATTTTTCGGCTTTTCTCTCTCTCTCTCACTCTATCTCTCTTGTGCAAGTCTCTACTACTGCTGCTCATACAACAGTACAGAAAGACAGAAGGGAAGGGACAAGGAAAAAACGGGGAGTTGAGAGTTTGAGACCATTACGCAGACACACTCTACTCTGCTATTTTACGACGAGTGTTAGTCAGTCAGGGCTGTTGTGGTGGTTGGTAGAGAAAAAAACTATTATAATATAATTTATTATTATATTATTGTTAAAATTAGATAATAAAGAAAAAAATTGGGACGGTGAACGGAGTAGAGAGGAATTATTTTGTATTTTGTGCTAATTATTGTAATATTTTTGTGGTTCCTTTTGTACCTTATTAACTAGTGAAGTTATCAAAAAAACAAACTTAGTCAGTCATAATGTCGGACCGCGAGGATAACGTTTACAAAGCCAAGTTGGCGGAGCAAGCTGAACGATACGATGGTATGAGAATTTTTTTTCAACATGTTATTCCATTAAAATATGTGATTGAATTTTACGAAATTTTTGTAGGTTGGTATTTTTAGGGTAGTTGCTTTATGAATTAAAAGCCATTGGCTTTTTTGATCTAGTCGGCATAATATGTGCATGCATTTTATAAATTGTGCACTAGTGATTTATAGTTTTCATATAACTAGAGGGGAAAGATGACGTCAGCTGGTGTAGTTTGTGAGAGAAACTTCAATAGTTTAGAGAAACTATGCGTGGTGGTCAAATGGAGATAAAAAAAATTAAAAAAGCCTTTAATGGGCAAATAAAACCGGCTGAATATGCATATATGCAGTTCAAAGCAGAAGATGCTTATTTTGAAGTTAATTATATAAAGCAATAACTTTCAGTTCTTTTACTGAAATATTTTTCAATTGATCATTATACAACACGATCTTTTCATATGTATAATTAAATTTGATTTGAGCTTATCAGTTTAATTAATCGTATACAATTTCGAAATTGGTATATGAATGGCATAAGTTGTCAATTTATCTAACTGGAATCGAGAGAACTTATATATACCTTACTGGGAATCAATTTAGTCATGACAAAAAATGCACATACAATGCATTGCATACTACTGAGGGAAAGTTCTACTACTACTATAAAACATATTAAATGAAAACCCACTTTACGGATATTTGTAGAAATGGTCGAGGCAATGAAGAAAGTTGCTAGTCTGGATGTTGAACTAACGGTTGAGGAGCGAAATCTCCTCTCCGTAGCCTACAAGAACGTTATAGGAGCACGTAGGGCATCCTGGAGAATCATCTCATCCATTGAGCAGAAGGAAGAGAGCAAGGGAGGAGAAGATAAGCTCGAAATGATTCGTCAATATCGCGCTCAGGTAAAAACTTGGTTTTTCAGAATGTTGATTGCTTTTGCACAGTCGAATGCATGGGAGTCCTCTTTATGCTAACTTCCATATTGTACTTACTGCTCAGGTTGAGAAAGAACTGAAAGAAATCTGCTCGGACATTCTAACGGTCCTCGACAAGCACTTAATCCCATGTGCTAGCACCGGAGAATCCAGAGTGTTCTATTATAAGATGTAAGTGTTGTAGCTTGTGGTGAATGTACTGTAGTCATTGGATGGTCCTTGTCATCTAGAGGGAATAGATTGGCATTTAAGCGAAATGTGTAAAACGTATTGTTTTATGGATACAGGAAAGGAGATTACCATCGTTATCTTGCTGAATTTGCAACCGCTGCCGACCGGAAAGAAGCCGCTGAAAATTCCTTAGTGGCGTATAAATCGGCGAGCGATATTGCAATGAATGAGCTGGCACCAACTCATCCTATCCGTCTAGGTCTGGCTCTCAACTTCTCCGTGTTTTACTATGAGATCTTGAACTCAGCTGAGCGAGCATGTCGTCTTGCAAAGGCGGCCTTCGATGATGCCATTGCGGAGTTGGACACATTATCTGAAGAGAGCTACAAAGATTCGACTCTCATCATGCAGCTTCTCCGCGACAATCTCACATTATGGACGTCGGACATGCAGGGTGAAGGAACTGAAGGTATGTCCCAACTTCGAGTTTTCATACTATTTATTATTGTTCATAGGCACAATGAGTTCGAGTATGTTCATTTTTTTAAACTGAAGGTGGAGATAGCGAAGCTAAAGAACAACTTCATGATGTCGACGACCAGGATGTGTCATAACTCAGTGCATTGTAATTTTTCATCATCTCAGCACGTGCAAATTGATTCCTCTCATTGTTTCGTCGCCGGGAACCAAATCCCAAAATTTCTATTATTCATCAGTCTTTGTAGCTAAATTTTTTGTATAACTCCACTAGTAAATATAATTCACCCTCAATCGAATGATTAAATTATTGGTCGCTTTGTGGATTAGAAATAAAAATCTGAAGTAAATAGAATTGAAGCTTTTGATTCCAGGTGTGTGTAAGTATTGAATAAACAAATAATCTTAACAATAAAATTGTCGTGAATAATAGGTCATGTTCGTACACATTAATTACTTTAAAAAATAAGTTTTCCTTATGTCTATCTTAAACTAATACTTAATAATAATAATTATGCTACAAGTCCTTTCTCATTGTCAGTCGAGGACTTGACTGGGTCAACCTTTTAAGATGGACCATCAGAAAAATGCAGGAATAAACGTTTAAGAGTATTTATTGTGAAACATTTTGTTGACTTTCAAAGGTGTGGATAAACTTACCATAATAAGACTAGAGTCTATTGTAAAACTTAAGCACTGGCTACCGTTATTAGTAGATATTTGTGGATGGAATAGATGAAAAAAGATTATACCTAAAATAGGTTGGTGACTAACTTGCTTATTACGCTAGGGTGAAATTGAAACGAACAAAGAAAGGCAATTGTTGCTTTGATACTCAGTGTTGGCGTACAAATAATTACTGAAAGCACTATTATTAATTCCTCATGCATAAATAATTTGCGTCGAAACCATACTGCAAATCCTTCACCTCATTTCCAGTGAGTAATAAACTGAACTGTCAGTGTTAAATGAATAATTTGAAATTAGTTTTATTATTGGTATGTAGAAACATTGTTAGTCGCTATTGTACTCGAATGAATTTTACAGTTTATTTATTGTAATGCTGCACTGGAGTCACAGCTAAAATGGCTGGTTTAGTTGACTGATTGAATGGTAGTAATTCTTGAGTAATGATGAAATGATCTACACATTATAATTATTATTATTATGAATTTAAAATATTTTAATAGTTTAAGAGCACAGTGCGGTGTGTGCATGTGTAAATATGATGATGGTACCATAGTGGGGTTTAAGAAAAAAAATAAGTGTATAATATTTGCAGTGGCTAGTATGATATGTTTTTTTGGCGAGTTCTTTTTTATAATTATAATTCGTGTAGCATTCATTTGCACTTTGTTGTTCGAGTCAAGTCAGAGTTCCACCTGGACTCAACTAACCTCGTCTATGTAATGTAATGTATTAGTCACATTTGTGTACCACGGGTATTTTAAATTAAGCCTAATTAGCTTCCGCGTGGTGTGTGTTACTGAGAATACATGAGAAAAAAATGTTGGAATTGGTGACTGAAGATCTGGAAGTTTCACCGCGACATTTGTGCTGGTACGCGAGATGGGCATTGTACTCTTTTATTAAACTATTTTGTGAAATCTTTGTTTTTGTTCTTTAAAAAATTCAAGCTCCGTATTTGTAACTCATTTTCTTTCAGTAGCGGAGAATTTTTGTAATTTTTGACTTTGATCTATAAATATATAATCTAAATTTAAACCAAATGAAAAAAAAAACTTCTTGTGCAAGGTATATGCAAACATTATATGATTTTATGTGTGTTAAGGTGTAAAGACCTACTTAGCGTAATGGCAAATATCATCAACCTCGTAATATAGCTTGATGTGCTATTGGACTTAGGAATTATGGATCTACGAAGAAATCTAATATGGTTATTGGTTAGTCTCGTCCCACAATAAGCAAATTTTTGCTACTGTAATATCATATATTTCAAGCTTTTTAATGAAAGGAAAAAATTTTCACTCCTAACTATTTAATAACAAGGAAGCTATTTTGCACAATGATTTACTTTTGTCACGATATAATAATGATAAATGGCATCACACACATATTTCCATATTAATTTGCAAAAAAGACTGTATAAAACTGCTGAAAAGACTTATGCTTAGCTTCAATTTGAATTTGAGAATGCGCCAACTTGTTTATGTAAACTTTCAGTTTCAGTTTTCTCTTTGCATTATTATTATAGCAATACTTTAAAATTTAGTTTCCTTAACCAATCATTCCGAAAAAAAAACTCATTATTAAATCAAGTTTTGAAAAGTAATTGTGCTGTTTCTAATATTAATATGGCTAGCTGTTACATATAATATTATTACTATCGTTTGTAGCATTACTTACTTACCACGAAATGATTGTTACATTAGCAGTTTCGATAATGATAATTTAAACGTTAAATTTTAAGACATAATAAGTTTAAAGTTTAATGAATGAGTGTATAAGTCGTTGTGTATAAAAAGAAATATTAACGCACTGCAAGTTTTATTGACAACTGACTAAGATAATTATACTGTGCAGAAAAAAATTGTCTATGATTCACGTATAATATGTTTAAAGCACGCTGTTAATTTGGTATTTTTGTAGCTGTGCTGGAATGTGTTTTGTCAAGTACCTATTATGTATTTCTTTTAATTGTATTATTTTAATGAAAAAATTGATGCCACTTTACATGCGTATATAATTATTACTGGAAATGAAATAAATTGATGAAATGTCATATTTATGTCACCAACTTTGAAAACTGATGTTGATGAAGAAGATAATAAAATTACTTGTTAGTCGGGGTTAAGTATAAAAACACATAAAATAATTGTACTCTAGTTTTTGTAGAGTCAATTCAACTTGCCTGGAATTTCCTTTTTTGATTGATTCAAGTAAACATTTCCAGAAATGGCAAATTACATTTAAGTGTTCATGAAAAAAGCATAGGGAGATATTATGTGTTCTTATCATTTTATCATGTGCTGAAGCATTTACGCGTTACCCGAGCTCATGTTACAAACGTTGCGTTGTGATTCCTGGTGAAAGTTCTGGCTTTCATATAATGCATAAAGCTGTATATGATATGTAACGTCTTGACACAAAGCTTAATTAAGCAAAGCATATTTTCTGATCTTACAACATACAAACACCACACGTCACAAACCATGAGCATGTCAAATTTTGTTTCTGCAATTTGGGTTCTCTTACTGACTTTGCATCACACGCTAATGAACATTAATTATACAATTATTTCAATTTATCTACCGCAAATGAAAATGATTCAAATTAGCTAATACAATGACCATTAATCCAATCGACAAAATTTAAATAATTAATTTAGTATGCCAATTGCAAAGGAACTGAGCATTTCATTTATTCTGCGAAATAACTGAAAGTTTACTATCATACATATACATATCATATACATTCATATATATCATATCGTCGTATCATCCAAAGTTTGTAATATTCACGTCAAGAAAAAGGGTATCGCCCGTGACAACCTTCAATATCATTAAATTGCCAAAAATTACTGTAGCATGCTCTTCATTATCTGTCGTGTTTACAGCTTATTTTAACACTAGCCTAAAATCATGAAAAAATTATCAACAGTTCAGTGCACTACACTAACTTTTTTTTGAATGGATGGATGTTATCGATATTCAGAGGAATTTTGAATGAATGAAACGCAACTTCCAGCAGATCAGAATGATGATACAATGACAAGCGAGGAGTCCAGTAGTCCGGCTAACGATCGCGAATATCGCGATTCCCGATCGTAAAAGCTAGACAAGCAAAGTCATACTTCAAGTGTCAGTCGTCATCGTCAGTGTTGGTTTGGTGCTATGCCAGAGTGCCAGTTTCGTGCATATCTGCATTTTGCTTCAACACTTTTGCTGCAGCATCTCTACAACTTTGCATCTTACGTGTAAGTTACATATACACAGGTCTCTGTTCCTCAGCTGCTTTCTTTGCTCCATCTTTGTGTTTGCTCAAGTGATAGTCAAGTGAAGTCAGTGGAGTTCATCAATTGCAGCAGTTGTGCTATAATAATATTATTTTTTGTTTGTGTTGTAGTTGTGTGGGATATAATATACCTTTTGGTCATGGATCGTGAACTGATTCATCGAACGTGAGACAGCACAATAACAATAATTTCCAGGTGGTGATATAACGTATTTCGTCTCGTCCTCGTCTCACACTAATGATACGACTGATTGGAAGCTAGAATGTAATGATGATGTTGCATAATTTACCCTTTTATTGAGAACTTGAATTGTGGAGCGTTGTAGAAAACGTGATATTCTTTTGGGGTCGACATTTACTGGTTTATTTGAAACACTCATTAAATAACAGAAAGCAACATTATATTCAACTCTGGACCTTTAAACTATGCCAAGTGAATTTTGATAGGTGTTACCGTGAGTAAAACAGGCATTCGTGCTAAATGCTGTGTGTTTACATGTTTGATTACTTTTAGGGCTTGTCTCAAAGTGAAAGCTGATTTGCTGGAATAGTTGTTGTGGGTTTAAATCTTGTTAGTGCAATTAGAAGATTTCATTGTAGTTGCTTATTTAATAAGCTGTAAATTTATGTTTATAATTTATAGCAACATAGTTTGGCCATTGAGACAAGCTATAGCCATATATTAGCGTAAACAGAGAAAGTCTCCATAGTTAGGTTTTAGACCTAACCATGTCATGTATCATGTTTACTGTTATGTTGTAAATTGAACAAGCTCATTATCAACTTTTTATAATCGCTTTTTAGAATGGTATACACTGAAACTGTTGAGATCTCTTTGTTCAGTTGTGATTTTTCCTTTGGGAATACGTCATAATAATTTTCTTGAGACAATGTGATTGATCGTAAATTATATAGCTGTAGTTCATTTTTGGCTGCTGCCGTGTCAGTTGTATTCAATTTTGTGAGTGTGAACGTAATATCAACGAAAAGGTCAAATAATTACAGCATATCAACATGTCTACCGAAGACAGTGCGTTGCCAACTTCTGAAAATGAAAGCAAAACTGACACAGAAGAGTCAACGGAAAACTTCGAAGTCTCTAGTTCCGGCTTCGAAGGGTTGACATCCCCGGTACCTTCTGTAGGCAGTTTTGGTAAGATCATGGTGGCATAGTAACTTAATGTGTCATATATATTATTTTCACTGTTGTATGGTGTACTAATCTCATTGAATTTTTTTTTTGGCTGCAGTCGACCACAATAGTGAATTGTCACTTCAGAATCAAGTTACCCAGTTAAACAAAAAGCTTCTGGAACTAGATGCAGACTTTGGGGCTAAGAGAGCTAAATTCAAGGAACTGTTCATGCAGAAGGAAGGTTTGTTTGTGCTAAATTCTTGAAGATTAATTGCGCTTTGTTCGTTTTTACGCTTATTTGGAAAGATTAAGTTATATCTTATATCACTAGATGAATTAGTTAAAGAACGAGACTCTAAAAAGAAGCTAGAGGAACAGGTCAAACAACTTCAGGATGAATTGAATGACACAAAAAGTCAAGTAACTATTGCAGAACTGCAGAAGAACGATATTGAAATTGAGCGTCAGAGATACCAAGGTGACTTGAAGGCTCTCCGACGGAAATATGATGGTATGCATTTTGTAGCTATTTCATTAAAATTATCAAAAGTACTTACTTCACTGGCTTTAATGTAGTAAAACATGCATTAATAATCTAAATGTGGCGCTGTGAAACCCAGAATGATTTTGTTTTAGTGCAGATTGGTTTTCATTTTTCTCAATGAACTTCTGTTGTTCGTTTAAATCATTTCTTGTGGTTTTACTTCCTGATTTATTGTGTTATATGTACCACCTACTCTATATTCCTTTTTTACTGTCCATAGAATCCATCAGAGACATAACTACCAAATACGACAATGAAATACACAGACTAAAACATGTAAATAGTAAGCTGGAGGCGAACATAAGTGAGGTTCGTGAAACTCTTTCACCGTCTTCTGGCTTTGAGGGGCCTGGTGCAGTCTTTTCCTCAGTTGGTCAACATTTTAAGAAAAGTTTAGCCAGGAAAATTAACTCCACTATGTCTGCCAGTAATGACAGTCTTCATGAAATTGAGGAGCCCACCAAAGTCAGGACTACTAGCACTTCTAAATATGTAAATAGGAAATATTTTACAGTTTAATATGCAATATAATATAGCGTTTAAGTCAACTTGCGAGTGATTTATATACTCTTGAAATAATAGGCTCATGAAGATGCTGAGATGTTAAGATCCCTTGTTGTGCAATTAGAAGAAGAATTAATCGCTTTAAAAGAAAAAGTGCGGAATTCAGATGAGCAATTGGCTGCTTTACAAAATGCTCAAGAATCACTAGTCAAAGGAAATGACGCTCTAACACTTTTTCTGCAGGGAAAAGATGTACAAGACGTTTTAACACAGTTGGACGATAAGGTGAATAAAATTTTATTATTTTAAAGATGAAACACATTATTCAGTACATAGACATAGGCTGTAAACTTGTAAATATTTTTTATGCTTTAGCTAAGGGTAGTACAGAATGGTTTAGAAGCCGAAAAATCCTCACGGGCAGACTTGGAAATGTATGTAGCATTTGCCAATGCTCAGAAGACATTACTGCAAGATGAATTAGATAAGTTAAAACCTGAAATGCGGGACCTGAGGGACAAGTATGGAAGCAAAACTATAACATAACTACAGTACATGCTAAATGTGTCAATAATCAGTGATTTAATGAAATAATTTGAATTTTTTTTAGGTTGGATCAGCAGCAAAAGTTGCGAGATGAAATTACTTGTCGATTCGATTCAATTGCTAAAATGCCCCTTGAAATACTGCAGGCAAGACTGGCCAAATTAACAGAAGTTATAGTTCAAAGTAAAGACATCCCACCTGAGGACGCAATTACCAAACTCACCGAGTTACAAGATATTTGTAGATCTGATTCTTCGTCTCTTGATGTAATATTTTCAGTGAAAGTGTGGTCTTATCAATAAATGAGATTTAGCATTTCAATAAAGATTTTATAATTTCAGAGTGCCTGCGTAGTTGTATGTAAGGATTGTGAAGGCCGACAATCTCAAATTGATCGTTTAAAAGACGAACTTCACAAGTCATCTCAGTTTAGAAAGGATATCGAAGAGGAAAGTAATACGAAAGCGCAAACACTGCAGGTATAAAATACGGATATATTAATCGCGTCATCACAATAATATGTTTGCAATTCGATCATTTATTACTGGACTCGAAAATTTCGTACAGGCCCAACTGAATGCGCTAGAAGCACAAATGGGAACGTATGAATTGCTACTCCATGAAGTCAACACAACTTCCCAACAGGCTATTGACAATATGGAAAACCAGTTAAAAAGATTGCAGTATGAACGTGATGCAGTTCAAAGCAAAATTGAAAGGTAAGAACATTCACGTTATATTTTTTAAACTATTGAACATGCGTTTACTTATGTAACGCTTTCATCTACTTTACTTTTATGTACATTTTGATTTGATTGTTGTTAGAATTGAGCTGGAAAATGATAATTTGAAAGGGAAGCACGTGAAAAACTCGCTGTCAATGCAAAATGAAACAATCTCCCTTCCGAACGACGTCATGGTCAGTGAACGTTTGTTGATTTATTACAGTTATGCTAATTTAAAGCAAGTTAGTACATATAAATGAATTAATATAATGAATTTAACAGGAGCTTCAAGAGCTTGTCTTGAAGTTACGCGAAGATCTAATTAGTGTTCAAGTTGGGAAAGAAATGGTGGAAGGGGAACTCCAGTTCTTAAAAGATCAGATGAAAATGATTGAAGAGGAAAAACAAACTATAGAAGAAGGTTTAAATGCCGAAATATGCAATTTAAGGTATCAATCAAACGCTTCCCAAAGAAATAAAAAGTTATTTATAACTAGATGAAAAGGAGAAATTGTACATTGAAAATTTTGTTTGGTTTTTGTAGAGATATGCTAACGGAAAATAAACACAGAAGTGATGCATTGGAGGAAGAGAAAAGGAGACTCGAAAAAGCTATCCAAGAAGTCAAGACTAAGCTAATGGCATCTGAAGCTCAGAGCAGTAAAATATACCAGTCAAAAAGGCAAAGTGAAGATCAAGTTAAAGAAAAGGTAAAGATATATATTTTTTCTTTATCATCAGTTGTCGGACGTCGTCGGTGGGTAGACATAGATGTATCTAAAAAATAAATATGTTTGCTTTAGGATCATAAGAATGAAACTTTATTACGAGACAATCAGGAACTTCAAGCAAAAATAAGTACGTTAAGAAAAGAATTAACTAACAGCGAAGAGCTTCAAAAAGATTTAATTTCTTTAAGTAAGTCTCTTCAAATTGAGTTGGAGGAAATTAGACGTCCAGAAACGGAAGTCCGTTGGCAGCACCCGGATGATATAGGCCAGTGTAAAACTTGTAAAAAAGTGTTTCATGATACCCGAGAGAAGGTAAGAAAAATATCCAACTTGGCTACGGGATCATATTTCAACAGACCATACAAGTAGTTTTTGTTTAAAACGTTTACTTTAATATTTAATATTTACAAAATGTTTAATCTTGAATTTTGTAGCACCACTGCAAACATTGCGGCAGAATATTTTGCGGTGATTGTACTAGTCGGACTGTTCGTCGAGGAAACCGAGATTACAAAGTCTGCGGATTTTGTCATACTGTTCTAGCTCACGATTCCGCCCCCTATTTTAGTACCGAACCTCCACATTCCCCAGACTAAATCTCAAGTGAGAAAATTTTTTGCAGATGTGTTATTTATTCCTAAAGCATTGTGCACTAGTTTTTGCTTTTGTATTTTGTATCATTCATGTTCCGTCTTTATTTAGCAGTTTTACAAATTCAAGTATAATCACTATTATACCACACGTTGGACATTCATGTTTTACTGAATAAGAATTAAGATATATCAAGCACCTAATGTGGTGCATTTTAATACTGGCTAAGTTCGCAATCGCAGTTATAAATTAAATCAAATGTTTTACTTATTAAATCAAATTATTTTCGTTGTTTGACTCACATACATACATGTTGAATTAAAATATTTGTGTCAATAGATGATAAACTGTATTGTGAACCATTATGCAAGGAACTCGAAAAACAGTTCACTCAAATTTTAAAACGAGAGGTTATATTTATTAATGTCAGCGTTTTCACAAAATACAGTTATGATTGCAAATTAAAGGCATTCCTTTACAAACTACTCCTACACATATTCGAAATCTAGACGTCTTATTTGCTTGTTACTGGTTCTGACGACGTCATCATATTATCATAAGAAACAAGTGATGTCCAAGTTCATCTCACGTCTCCGTTCGTTTGTTCAATGTTCAGCACAAGAAATAATGTTCATGCTTTGTACAATGTACAACATTCTACCTGAAACTATGAAAGTAAAAAGTTTTCATTTTTCTTTTCATGCATCCCAATTTGAAGTTTTCGTAAGCTTCTTCCAATAGGTAACAAGGTAATCAACATAATAGCATTTTAAACTTGTAGAAATATGACACGAATCTGAACAGAAACTAGAATGCATCGTGTGCA
>JAQFZH010002725.1:0-15674 GCA_034695485.1 Entomobrya nivalis | reverse complement strand
AATTACGTCATAATAACATGCGCGCTGCAATGCAATTCTGGAACGGACGGGTACACATACGTACACTCACTCACATCCTATTGTGATAAAGGAGCTCGAGCATGTAAGCAGCTCGTCATCTACATCTCTACCTTTAATGCATTTCTAATACAATTTCGGAAAAAAGTAGACTTTTCAGTGATTTTTTAAAATATGAAGAAGACACAATTTGAGGCCAAATTTATCATTGCATCCCCACAATCGCATGTAGATTCATTTTAAAAAAATTGAAAACTTAAAAATGCTTCGTTTTGGCTGAAAAGGGATCCAACGGAAGCCAAGATTTGAACCCCAGATTGCTAATTTGCATATTGCAACTTTATAGAATAAGATAGTATGTAAAAAATTAAATCATTTGGGAAATTTTGAGAATTTTTTGGAGATTTTGAATTTTTTCGGAAATTTTGAATTTTTTCGGAAATTTTGAGTTTTTTCGGAAATTTTGAGTTTTTTCGGAAATTTTGATTTTTTTCGGAAATTTTGAATTTTTTCGGAAATTTTGAATTTTTTCCGAAATTTTGAGTTTTTTCGGAAATTTTGAGTTTTTTCGGAAATTTTGAATTTTTTCGGAAATTTTGAGTTTTTTCGGAAATTTTGAATTTTTTCGGAAATTTTGAGTTTTTTCGGAAATTTTGAATTTTTTCGGAAATTTTGAATTTTTTCGGAAATTTTGAGTTTTTTCGGAAATTTTGAATTTTTTCCGAAATTTTGAATTTTTTCGGAAATTTTGAATTTTTTCGGAAATTTTGAATTTTTTCGGAAATTTTGAGTTTTTTCGGAAATTTTGAGTTTTTTCGGAAATTTTGAAATGTTTTACAAGAACAGGTTACCCTTGACTAGAGGTATCTTTCTGCTAAGTTTGAGCTTCCTAGGTCAAACGGTTTAAGTGTACTGACGATTAGAACATATTTGTCCCGATTGAGATAAATTATAGATTGTGTATATAAAAAAGGCGTATCAAACATCACAAAGCAATTGAAGTACCAACGCGTTTGATCTTTTAAAGATGACAAAGCCAGTGGGACATAAATATTCTCTTTCAAGTAGGCAAAATTGTTCGTAAAATATTTTCTTGTTGTTTAACATTATTTATATCATCGATTTCGATTTCCAAGTGCCGACTTGTTTTTTCAAGTAAGTGTTGCGTGTTGCTCCTCGTGTGGTTTCTATAATATCTGTAATATGGCCGTGTACAACAATGAAAGTTACACTTTTACTGTTGCCACCATTAAAATCAAAAGACACACATGGGCTTCGGTACTTTCACTTTTATACTTTGTTGTTAAAATAATTAAATGATAGCTAGTAGTAGTGTCGTGATGTACTCACATCATTATCAAAGTCCTTTACCTGAGTTCTGTAAAAAAGGTTTTACTACACACTCACACACGCCGACACGCCCACGGCGCGCTCACGCTGAGTCACTATTTGGCAAACATGGTTACATAACTTGTGATGCTACTGAAGAGTAAGCAGTAAGTCTCGACGAGGATCGAAAGGCATACCGCCATGCTGCTTAGGAACAAAAATAACTTCACGTTTAAACTATGTAAGTTTCCCTGAATACTTCAAAAGATTAAAAAGTTTCCAGGCAACTAGTGTAGTCACAAAGTTTTCTAGCCTTTTAAAAACATGAAAATGAACAAGTCACTTCCACACTTGCTAGGTACTCCTGCTTTTCTGGCTTTCCGAGATAATTTTTGTGTTTCTTCAATGAAATAAAGTAGTTCAAAACAAACTACCAGCGCTCGTAAAAGCAAAAAATTTCATTGATCATAAAAATGTAAGGGCAATTGAGAGCAGAACTGTCATAATGCTTAGTTTCGTCGTTACCAGTTGCTGCATGGTGCTTTTATCCACATTCTATTTATCTCTGCTAATAACCAGTTTTGGCTGGAGAACGCATTTTGGCCGGAGGTTAAGCTACATATTTTAGAGAAGACTATTAAAATAAAGCAACTCAGATCCAGAACATGGAGCTATGACATAAAGTAAGTGGTATGGAGTAACAGCTCAGTGTTGTGAAAGGATAAGTAGCAGACCAGTTGAATGATATTAATATTTCTCTTTATATAATAATTACTAAATTAAGTATGACGCTTTTTACGATAGTAGTCCCGCATAATATTTATGGGGAATGAAAGGCATTCTGAAAATTTTGTAGCCATTATTTGCATTTGATACGACGATATAATAGGTTTATTACGCCTTCACTCTAGCTTTCACTTTGGATGATTGGTGTAGTCTTTTTAAGCCCAGAGACACTGGTAAGTCGTTGTATTGTCATAAATTTAGGAAGTACATCCCTTCTTGGTAAATTTCAAGGAAGGGGAATCAATTATTGTTTCATTCCGGTTGTGTAATCATTGGTTTACGTGTAATATATCCATACTTTCTCACTATAATGAGAAGTGAAAATTCAAATGATAATATTGTTGTTTGTTTGCACACTATTAAAATTAAATTTCCCGGAAGCCTCTATCCCGTCGACTTTGTAAATATAATGGTGAAAATTATTATAAACTGTATACTCCGGCTTTTTTGAACAAATTCAGATTTACACTTTTCCGGGCTGCAACTTTTAGTCCAACGCGAAATACTAAAGTTTTACAGAGATATTTTTTATCTCTTTTTTTCGGAGAAAGACAGTTCTACTTCTCAGTAATTATTTTGGGTTGGGGTTTTGCAGAAAAAAACAAGCTATTTTTTAGAAGGTATAGCGAACACACGAGAGAAAGTTATGTAAACATACAATATTTTGATGTGCTAATATTATGATATAACGGAAAAGTCGCTTTCATAATATACACTTGTCTGTGTTTGTACAGATAGCATTCATCTCATCCTCTTTTCACCAGCTCTAATTATGAAGCATTTCATAAAGCTACTTTACCAGAATATGTACCTAGTTTGTTTGTCCGTCTGCCTGCAGATACGGTTGATAATTCGAAAATGTATCAGATACGTATGTATTTACAATCAATCGTAGTTCGTTGATGTGCTACTTCGATACAATGCTAATGTTGTGTTATCCAATGGCTCTTAAAACCTATCGTCGAATTTGGTAAACTACTTTGAGCTTTAAGTAAATGTTTCCTTCGTTGACTACATTTCTTGTATCAATGCGAAGAATGTAAGCTGTTAGCTTGGCTATTTTATATGTATGAGTTTCTTCATCAAATATTACGATGTCGTTACGCTCATGTTCATTCATGTTTTCCCCTGTCATCCTCAACTCAAATGTAAACAACAAACAATGAATGATAAACATTGGTTGTCATCATGATCAGTAAAGTTACTTACTATTTTCATCATGAACTCGAGATAGTTATTGTTCTATTGCTGATTGATTATATACTGCCTGTAGTGTCCTTAATGCATTTTCCCAGTAAAATATTCATTGTTTTGTATTCTAGTATCCTCCAAACCGACAGATTGAAGAGTTGAATTGTTGGGTGCGTGCGTACCTAGAACACCACACAAATAGCACTTTCTTTTGTTCATCGTCCCTCACATCTAGATCTTATGTTTTATTTTCATACAACTACATAATTCAGTTATATCGACATTCTTACACAACACACATCAGCACTTCATCGCATTTGTTTCAAACTTTTGTCAAAGTCTTAAACTTTAACTTTAACGTCTTGTATATATAGCTGGTGCATTTAAATTGAATTGGAAAAACCGACTACGTTGCTATTGCTACCAATATGCAAACCATGAAGCCTTCTAAAACATGATAAGGTGAGTATCCCGTACGAATGATAAGTAAAAAAAAAGAATCAATAAAAATTAGATCCTTGGAGTTTTTATACCAAATAACTTTCTTACTTGTGGTATCTTTTTTCATTAACACTTTAATTTGGACATATACAGGGTTTAAAAAAATGGCGGATAGGAATATAGTACACAAGATGAGCCCACTGTACACAAAAATTGTACAGATACCTAGATTGGGGCAACGTACAGCATGATCCGGTCAACCTACAACATCATTAGGTCAACTAACGGCATGATTGGGGCAACTTAGTACTCTAAAACACGCCCGAAGCCAAACCCACAATATGACTCCTACCCCCAATGGTCAAATTTGGTATATCAAAGTACGCTATGCACTGAGTTTTAGCCATCTGACCCGTCAATTGTACAATTTGTAACCCCAGGGGGTAGGAAAGGTCAAAACTCAAATCTGACCTCTGATTCAATTTAGGCGCCTCAAATTACCCTAATGTTCCGAGTTTCAGCCTGCTAATCGTTTATTTGTACAAATTGAGGTTTCCCCCAAGGGTTGGAAAGGTCAAAACTTAAATATGACTTCAGATTCAAACTCGGCAACTCAAGTTGTGTTTACACTATGATTTTCAGGTTTTAGTTCAGAACTACAGATAAATCGTTATACGCACGCCGATAAGAACTTTTTGCGAACGAAAGCTATAGCAAGAGTACCAAAACCTGGGATATCACTATATCACACAGTCCCAGGGATAAAAGTGTTTACGATAGTGCCATTGTTTACATTAAGCATATAATTCTATATTTCTATTATCATGGCGATGATGATAAACTTTTGTTATTTCATCATTACCCTTGTTGCTTTTATCAATATCTAGTACCAACGTCCTAATTTATACGATGTTAGTATAGTGGGTGGTGAGCACATAAATTTCACACAACATCCTTTGTATTATATATACTAATGCTGACTAACAATAACAAAACCACTCATTTATAGTTGGACTATTCTGTCTTGGGAAGCCATAACTACATGGATAAAGTTGGTTGAGAAGAAAATTTAATTAGTACATGAATCGTCAATACACTTCATGGATTGTTAATTATTTCATTCAGAGAGTAAAATGTATTTTTTGGAAGCATAACTACAGATGCAGAAAATGTATCAACTGTAGGGCTATATAACCGTTAGATATCCTAGTGTATCTTGTCGTGGTGTAACTTTGTTAGGTTGCGTGCTGTATGGTCAATGCAACTTGGCAAATTACAGTTTTTTCATAGATTTGAGAGGCAACGTTGCATTACATAGGAAATAAATTACTTTTTTGGTTGTTTTGTGTCCAAATATCTGTCTGTAGACTGTACACTCAACATTGCATTACTTTCACTTGTTCAGTATATCCGAACTTTGGAAAGGGTTGCCTATTATGCCTACATATTCAATGCATATTGACAGATATGGTCTACACGTGCATTAATAGCTGTTACTGTAGCACACTTATAACTTTGTACATCATTTTGTCACATCTCAAGTCCTTCGTTTCCTAACAAGTCTGTTTTTGTAGATTTGATAATAGAGAGCAGAGAGAAGTAGAGTACGTATTATAGAGATGAAGGACAATGTTTTCCTTTTTACTATTCTTTCAACATCCGTCCTTTATCTTCCGTTTCTCGCCTTCTGTCAATAATAAACCAGCAGTTTTTAGAGTTTTATAGATGTGCAGATCATAGAAAGAGGTTGTTTGCTTGTTCAAGCATGCTATCAGTTTGAAACCCATCTATTTTAATATAGTGTATTTTCTCTAGCACAAATTATGTATAGTAACGTCTTTCAACGGATGGTTGCTAGTTGCTCCAGGTCCGGGTTTTTTTTTACAAAAAAAATTAAATGATGGTTATTTGGGAGGAATCCTCTACAGCGTCATCATTGTGTGCGAATCCAACTCATTGTCAATGAAAGCAGTAGTTGTTGCCTCTTTCATTGCTATTATGTCAAAACAAGTTTACTCAAATTGGACTTTTCCCTACTCCAAAATAGCTCTAGCTTGGTAACTTTCTACTCAAATTGGAAATGGTTATTTTCTCCAAGGGTTAACCCTCTCGTCATGCTGAAATAACAATAATGCTCAGTCAGTAGCATTGAGGGACAATAGTCCATCAGTACGTGCTCAACAGAAAGAAATTGCGTAATAATAGCCAGCAGCACAAGAAGTTCATTCTCAGCAATTTTCTCACAATTAAATATAATCGTTACTTTCCTGAGTAGACACTTCCTGCGGATGGAAATATCCTTTTCTTAAAGGATAGTTCCTGCGAACACATATGACGTACAAATTTCTACGCTAGACGGAAATATTCGGTTCAAGCAATTTCGTATGTTCAAGTTTACACAATATCAGGTCTGCTGCTGCTAACACTTTATCTTCATTATTTCAAAATCTTGTTCAATTTTGTATATTTATTTATTTTTCTGTGTCAAAATAAGCAGTTGTTGTCCCCAAATCTAAAATAAGCGATCAATAGTTTGTTGTCAACTAGAAATTAATGACAAAACTGTAGAGTTTAGATATGTGCGGCATGCGATAAAGTGTTTTGTCACGAAGGCGGACTAAATTAACCAAGCAAACCGGAAGTTAAGAGTGACGACAACAGATCTCCTTCATTAAATCATTTAGGTATTTTGTATGCCTAATTTGCGCGCATTGAAATGGGACCTTATTATTTTTTAGAGTAATTTGATGCATTTTATTTTACTTTTTGCCGAATCGCGTTTTTCATGGGATTTTAAAAGCAATAAATCCTTGTAAAACTACGTCGGCAACAACAACTCCATTTTGGATCTAAACACTCCAACGAAGACCAGTCTGCTGCCAAATTACAACATTAGGTGAAAGTTTACGCGGAGAAATCTAACTTTTATAGGTGTATGTATGTAGCACACGCTAACGGAAACGGTTTGATCGGATAATAAAAAGAACACTAGATTCTGATTCTGATGATAAGAACACTAAAAAGAGGTATGCAAAAAACTTTACACCATAACAAGAAACAACAGCACACATTTCACAATTTATACTGTTTTTTTTTTAGCAAATTACTTTTGCTAGAAAGGAAAAATGTAATGGTAAGACAAAATACATGTAATGCAAGAGTTTACAATAGTTTTATTGTATTTCTCCATGAAGAAAAATTGTCGCTGTACGAATACACGAGTCTGCCTGTTGTTGTCGTTGTCCCATATAATAATGTGATCCTGGATAAGAGAAAATTTAATAAATGAAGCTTTGGGGTTTAATACAAAAAGCATAGTTTCCCATTTATTTGCTGAAAAATTGAGTATTAGTACAAATTCTTTCATTTTTATTTGTTTATTTACTTCTTTAAAAGAGCGATCATACTTGTAATCGTTATTTTGCTCCAACATCCGTTCTTCAGGAAATACAAACCATTCAAGTCATACGAATGTCTATACTAAGGCATACATACATATTTGAAGAACTGGTGGATACACAACATAAAAACCATAGCTCATTCGAAAGAATGCAAATGTTTATATTTACATATCGAATTTACCAACATGCAGTATGCAAATCATATCAAACATCATATCATATCAAAAATTTAATTTGCAAAACACATCATCACATACATAAGGAACTGATTTGCGCGAGACTTCCTTATATTTATTGTATTGAATCAGGAAGAGAAAAGGTAGAGAACCTTTTCTCTTTCTCTCTCCGAAAAAAGGACAAAATGTGGCTGAGAATTCATCCAGTTTTCCTAAATACAAATAAAAAACCTAATCGAGTTTTCACTAACCAACATCCCATTTCATTTCATGCATGCCAAGCCAACTCAAGCCTTTGCTTGGCACGGATTCAAACTTGATTTGATAAAATATGCATAGGTACGCAGATGTGCACCTCATATACAAGATGCTCTATGGCGCTGTGTATGTATTATAAACTCAAATTCCTCTCTTATTTTGATTTTGAAGGCGAAACGAAAGATTTTATGAAGCAAAACTTTTTATACAACTCTCCATTCATCCATATCCAGTACTTTTTTATGACACTCTCATACAGATTATTAATTTCGTCAACTAACTCGTATCCATGAAAACGTAAATCCACCCCTACGCCTCCATTGACCTACTATGTATTTTCTACGCACCATAACAAAGGAATCAACGAGAAAATGATTATGACACATTTAAAATGCACCTAAAAATAATGCTGGAGATGTCTCCACCATTTGTATTCTCTTTTATGGGCGTTCTGGATATATTATGATGATGATATGAAGGTAAAAAAGCAAAGCAATGGAAAACGCTACTGCATTTTAATGGACCTACTTACTTATTGTTAGTAGGCATACATGAGGTATCGTGAGGTACTACCATTATCAAATACAATATTATGGTGCATACATCATCATAAAAAATCCCTAAAAATCTACTTTTATTATCTTGTGATACTTTATCCTTAAAATCTGGTGACTCCAACTAAACCATAATGTGAACTAGTGTTTGTACATCTGCGTAGCATTGAACACAATTTTGTACACTACGCTGGACTAACCAACCTTGTTCGCAGTGGATGATAATATTGTAGATTCAATACAGTACATTATTTATGTAGATCACTTAAAAGGTTAACATCAAAAGCGAAAAAATATATAGTTTTTTTGGTTGAAGAAAAATGGAATGGAAGCAAATAGTCTTGCGTCTTTCGATGGAGATAAAGGTACCTCAAGTAAACTACTTTAAAAAAGGAAATGAGCTCATTCATGAGAAACCAGGAGAAAGAGAGCGATCTTTGGTAAATGATATGCACGATGTGAGGTGAATAATTTGCAATTTTTTCTGATTTATTATCAAACCACCCAGAAAATGCAACAGCCCAAACCCAATGCCCAAACAGTATGTGTGGATAACATCTAGAATATAACACAGTATCGTCGCTACCAGAAAATAACTAAAACTGTTTGAGCACGGCTGCAAGAACAACTTCAAAAAAGAGAAACTTATAGTTAGATTTGATAACGTTAGGCACGCATGTCAAAAAGAATTTCTGCATTACATAACAAATAATATGCAATCGTATTCCCTAGTGCCAGAGTTATGGACTCTTTTGAAAAGAAAATAGGATGTGGGTGGTTTTCTTCATGTTTTCTCATCGCCAATATTTAAGTAAGAAAACGACGCGACAACGGAGTTGAATGGAATTACATACACGTTATGAAAATGAATGAAGTCAGCATGCATGCTGGATTGAAAGAGTATTGATTGAAAAGGCGGAGATGCGATTGATTAGCATATCAGAGAAAAACCCTTCGTCGTAAAAAACCATATGAACAAAAAACCACCAGGGAGAAAACGACTTGTAAACTTGTCATTTTTCTTGTCAAATTATTCATTTTTATTAAGGTCCAATTCTACACGTGTAACATCACATGAAAGTGAATAAACTTACGAAGGTCTTCTTACTTTTAAACAAACGAAACATTACATCGTAGACATTCAATGATTGAGTGAACTTGAGACAGGGTTTTGAGATCGAGACATATTTAAACTGAATCAGAAATACTTTTGAATGAAACTTGATCGTTTTTAATTCATCTTTGGAATCCAGAGAAATGATGTAAACGCAAAAATATATTGTACTGCGATTTTCTGATTGTATAAATAACTGGTAACAACAAGGAAGTCTGGTTACATAAACAACTTTTCTACAATACATAATAACCTGTTATATCATCATCGTAATTGGATTACTTTTGCATGCAAGATTTTTCTACGAAAAATTGAGAGAGGATCCTGGACATGAGCATCTTGAATTGCGACTTGAAGTAAAAATACAATCGTTTTGGCTATTTCATAATTTCCAAATTGAACAAAGAAACGGAAGCCAAGCGAAACGAAAGAAATGTTGCTGATCAAAAGTGAGTAATGGCTGTTAAGGAATGGAATGATTCATCGATAACAAACACATCATAATTAACAACCAGGGATAAATGCTAACACAGATATTACAAAGAATCCTTATATTTAATGAGTGTGGCCAAAATAACATTCTGGATAGATAAGTAAAGAATTTTCCCCATGATTTCCTTCATCGTCAGTAACGTCCTGACAGGACACGTGTGATGAATTCACATGCCACTTTAGTGACAGCAAGTTTAATGATGCACAAGTGAATGAACATTTTAATCACAACTACGCCTTAAGCTTAATTATACAACCATTATAATTAATTAGATGAAATGACGCTATTTCGACATATGCAGCCTAGCTGCACCGTTTGTTGTGTTGCATCGGAGTAATATGATTATGGCTTAATTGTAGGATGATGTTTGATATGGTTTCAATTTTCTTAATTGGTCTCAAATAAGTTGAAAATGATTCCATGTTACATACAACTTGTAAGAAGGCAAATGTTTACTATTTTGATCCTTTATTATCATAAGTCCCAAATAAATGTCAAACACATATGGATTCTAACTCAAACGTAAAGGATAGCATTTAAACCTGAATACCTGAGTACTTAGTCTTTATTTTCATCTTCAGTTATCCAATGCTCTCGTTTTCTATGATTTACATCCTTGCTTAGTTAAATATCTTTTACCAAATAATGTTATCGTTATCAGATCCTTTTGTTATCCAGTTCTTTTAATTAAGAAAAAACCTATTATGACTCAATTTATTACGTGGTAAGTAAGAGCTGTCGTAGTTCGGTTTCTCTCCCACACATCAATTATCAACGACCTATCGACCTGCAGGCTCGTTCTTAAGATACAGAACAATAAAATTACGCTTCATTTATCTCATCGACTTTCCGCTGAGTTAAGTTTATTTTCCCCAGTGAAAGTTTGCTGATAGAAACTCCAATCTCCACTCTCCTACTTCAGAATCAAGTACACCAAAAGTATCTTATTTCCTCGAAGATAAGATGATCGTGTTTTCGTTTGATGTGTAATGTGCAAGTGAAGTGCAAAGAGCGTGTCATCGTTATAGTCATTAAAGCTTGGTCTATCGAACAAAACCCACAAAGTGAAAAAATAACGAAAACTGTACAGTTTCACGTAACATATTATCCTACTTTTGTTTACTCCCATGTACGTGTAAGTTGCAGGCATATTATGACTTACTTAAGTCTTTTATAGCGTTTTCTAACATTTGTAAGCCATTACATGATTACATCACATCAGTAGTTAGAGCCAGTTTTGCTAAAAATGAACAAAGTATTTCTGAAAATGTACAGCATATTAAATTGTTGACGTGGAAAGGAAAGTTCCATGCAGATTTCCAGGCCAAAAGCACAGCTAGTGATTGTTTGTATCTAATTTCTGTGTTATTATATATCAATTTATGCAATTTTTCAGTAGTAGTTTATTAAGATGATCATAAAAATTAAAGATTACATTGAACTCACTATACTAGATTTGTGAAAAGGTTTGCAGGGAGACAATGCGAAATGCAATGACGCTTTGACAAGTTTCTTCACTGGGCTGCATTTAACTATTATTGCAAACTATATGCAAAAATCCATTAATTTAGCTTAAGGCTTGCGAAGAAATAATTACCATTTATTTTGAAGTAATCGATGAGTCATTCTATGATGTAAAAATGACAATATGTTGTTTCAGAATGGCCTTTCTTTAGGCTGCGTTAGCAACTAAGCTGCTCCGGTGATTTCGTCGATTTAAAAAATTAAACCCTTACACCTTAAATTATTTGAAAGGAGTACTAAAACGTTTCCAATACGTAGCACTGCGCTGTTGTAATATATCTTTTGTTTTGCAACGTGATGAACTCACTTCAAATTTGTAGCAATCAACGTAAAAACTTTCCTTTCCAAAGAAAAACATTTTAAAACGAAAATGATCATAATATTAACTTAGTTGTTATACTAATGCAATGGTTACTTAAGTAAAACATAAATAATTAATAGAAACGCGCTGCGGCCCATCATGAAAACTGTATTTTTCCTATTTTCGTATATTTTGCTACCCCAACCTATCATCAATTTACTGAAGTCGTTTATATGAATAGCTTATCATTAGCTTTCCAAAAAAAATACTAAGGTCGGTAATTTTTTTTACATTAAATATGTTTAATGTTTTTTGTATTGAGCATGAAAACCATTACAATACAATAGTACTTTACTTTTAAAATGGATAACTGCAAATTACCAAATGTCAGTTTACTGATACTTATTGAAAACATGATATATACCACAAGGAAAAAATATTAGGTCAAAGTTGAGTATAATTAACAAAACACAACTCGTTTTTTACTGTTTAATTCGGTTAATCCATATAGTTTTGTAAAAGTTGTTGTCCTATAAATTATACAACATTAAACAATACTTTTACCGAATCCAGCTACAAAAATAGAAACTCGAATTTTCGCATATAGTATATCAACGGGGTCAACTAAATACTTACTTTCTGTATAAATAATTCGACTTTGTGGTAGTCGAGTCTTAGTCAACAGTCAGGTTTGAAGGTTGAACTTTATCATAATAAATATATTTCAAAATTGTAAATCAGTACAGATATTTGACCCATATACAGTCCTCAAACCATGTTAAATTCGCATTTACATCCATACGCCCAACTAAAGTTCCAAATATTCGAGATGCTAGCACTCCGCATCCTCGACAAAGTTGCTCTGGTCCAAAACATATTTTGGCCGAGAAGTCCAATATTTTGGGATCCAAAACAGCAACGTGTGCAAGTCACAGCAACCTTTATCCAAATTCTACCTTGGATTCTTATGCAAATGGTTCACGCAATGTATTGCATCTACATCATCTTATTTTTGATGGGGGTTCCGGGCCTCGCAGCGCCATTATTATCTTCCAAGGAACATGATCCATTATTCATCTTGTTTCTAGGCTTCATCCTTGTGTTAGGGGTATGCGTTCAAGTAACAGCTTTCACAATGATTAGGTATCGGGAGGAAATAGCTGCTGCGATAAAAGCGGTCACACATCAAACGCTGCACATTACAACAACAGGTAGGTACTTTATAAAAGTATTTTTTGATCATGCAGAATAGTTTTTGTAAACAGCCTTTCCTTATCTTTAAATACGTTGTTTGTAATTTAGTTGAGTGCAGTATCCTTGAAAAAGATAATCCTGATCCTGGGAACAAATACAAACTGCTCGACAAGATGCTGGACATAATATCCAATTTATTTGTTGCTGGTGCATGTGTCGGTTTCCCTTTCGGCACAATGATAATATCTTTGTTCATAGAAATCAATAATCCCTTCTACTACGTAATCATGCCTTATTTCAACATTCCTTTACTTAAATTGGTATACATGCTAACAAACTCACTAATATTTCAACCATTTTTGGTGAGCAACATCGTGTATACCATGATGCAATACATTTTCCCCATTGTTTTAAGCCTTTTAAGAATACTTCTTACTCAATTTTCTCTTATTTACTCCCTGTCCTCAACATTGTTTTCAAAACACATGAACAAAAACATCGTCAGTGCCATACCGAACAAAAGAATAGCTTTGAGAACAACATTTATCACGTACTGGCAGCTCCAAATCATTAGCGCACTTTTCAACGAAATCGGTAGCATTTTGCATCCTGTATTGCTCATGGTTGGATTTATCTCGGGGGTTCTTTCTGGAGCTGCAACAATACTTGGCAAATCGACTATGACATCAGCAGATGCTTTGTACACTTATCCAATGTATCCCGCCTTCCTAATCATTGTGCTGACCATTATGGTTAATGGAATGCCTGCTTTGGCCATTGCGTTTGAAAATTCAGTAATTCTTCGGTGCGTTTGGAACCAGAAAATGGTCAATACTAATGGTTCTCAGGCAGAATGGCATGGAAAGTATGTTAAACGGCTCTTGAAGTGTTTCCGAGAAATTCGGTTGGAAGTGGGTCTAATGGGGTTTGTGGATCGGAGCTATATACTCAAGTACTTAGATGGGATGCTAAGTAACATTGTTGGCATCATTCTTTATGTGAATGATGTGTAAAATAGTTGCATAAAGTACACGTGGTCGTTGCAAATAATATGTAAATGCAATAAAATTTAAAGGTTGACAACTATATTCACTACTTCTAACCTAATCTTATTTTTTGATTTTATAAAAAAAATGTACTGTTTTTTAATGGGATTTATTTCTTGAAACACCCTCTTTTATTACTTAGCTTACTTATAAACTGAATTTCCTGTTTAGAATTAAATTAAAAGTCATAATGAGAAAACAATAGCTTAGGGATTAAGCTCCAGAAATAATTATGTCCTCGGCACTCCATTACATACATTGTTAATTGTCATATTTCTCCTGAGACATCTCAAAAATTGAACTATGTTCAAGACGCACTTTACTAATAAAATCATAGCGTTATGATTGAGCAATACAAATTTACTTTTTGATGGTTCGTTAAATGATTGTGTTTGCATTTTCGCTTCAATTCGTACGTCAGCCGAGCCATTTTTCATCTTTCTGGTAGTTAGCGAATGTTCTGCATAAGTTTTAAAACTTTCATCTTACATTTACTCAAGTAGGTAGTCACTAGTCAGTCAGTCTTAAATGACTCAATTTAGTATCTAAACGGATGTTTCCATACCATTCACCATACCATATATAGGCATACTTATCGTTAGCGTTTAAATTATTAACTTTCCCTCCCTAATGGGCTGAAATTCCACATTGTCAGATAAAAAGAGGAAGAGAAAGTAACCTTGAAGATATATTTTTCTCGAAAATTAACGCAAATATTCGAGTATACCTTTACGTTTTCTACATAAGAAAAAAGTATATATAAACGAACCCGTGTCTTTATAACATTATTTTTTGTGTCAGTCTTGGAGTCCTATATCACAACATATATTGGTACTAAGAGATCAGCACTAAGAATCGTATTTTGAATTTCCACCAATATCCGAGCCCATATTTGTGTACATCAAATATTTAGTATATTTACCAAATATTTTCAATGGATACGCTGAATGGATTTGTGCGTAGTCAATAGTTGCAGAACAATAATTGTCTTGAAATTTGAACTCTAAAGAACTTTGAGTACTTCACATTTATACATACGCATTTATTCTTGTCTTACTTGTCCAGCTCTCTGTCTAAATGACTTTCTCTATATATTCGTGATATTACTGTATTTTACATACACTTACAATAAAATGTTGTATTACTTCATATAGGTAGCGGTAAGTTGTATATTATCCCCTCTATCCTTATGTATTACCCACTAACCACACATCAGCGTAATTAGAAATAACTTTAATGTATAATAGGCAATAAAAGCCACGGCGGTACTCTAGGGTATTGTAGGAAATTTTTAAAAACACAATATTTGGGATTCTTCAACTTCAAAGTCAAACCCAGAACAACAAAAATTGTAATATTTCTTGATATTTTCGAGTAAGTAATGTTATATAACATCAACCACCCACCCACCTGTATATTGAAGCAGAAAAGTATGTTTTATACATATTGGACAGAATGATCTATCGGATATGTACGTTATGTTTATATAGGTGTGGTTTTTAGCTTTGAATAGTTTGCTCTCGTTGGAAACCATGAAGTCAGATGTCAAAATGTCTAATTTTAAACTGAACTACCGAACTACGACAAGATGTTTAGTGTTGCCTGTTGCCTTTTATAACTTTAGAAGCAATATGCTATTTTGTTGTTTCACAATACATTTCAATCTAATCTAATAGAATAAACCCGCTGTAATAGCGATCATAACGACGGAGCTGAAACAATGCTACAAAATGAAATTGTTGAACATTGTTGCTGACAATGAAAATCGCTCTCGAATGATATGTCACATGCCATGTGTTTGACATTGCGACCTTTGACCCCGATTGCTGACCCTCTGAGGTCACTTTG
>JAQFZH010002724.1:0-15674 GCA_034695485.1 Entomobrya nivalis | reverse complement strand
GGATAAGATAATTAAATTATTCATATTATATTTTTAACAATTTAAAAGAATTTGTTTTTAAATTTGGTTACCTTGTTTATTATAAACGACCCTAAATGATTAGGCTTTGTTGAGTTGTTGCGTGAAAAATTGAAAGGAAATATTCCATGATAATAACCAATAGCAACACAATTTTGTAAACTGGAAAAATAAACATTATCTTTTAAACTATTTTCTGAAAATAGTAAATTGTGGTTAAATTTATTCAAAACTAGGGACTTTCTATGAGCTTCCATTATTTTTCTAGACAAATTGTAGAATTAGCACTGATGTTAAGCTTGACTTCTATTAAACGCTATTATTGTAATAAAAAAAAGTTCACAAAAAATAAGTAGATTTTTTTGGGTGTGAGTAAACATTAAATTTTTATAAATATATATTAGCAAATTATAATTTGATGGTTGGTTGTTAAAGGGCGTGCTACGGTTTTTAAAATAATTAAATCTTCAAAGCTAAGTCGTGTACCAGTCGTGTTCACATTTATTATTCGTTTTATATGGAGAAACGTACTCATTTAATTTAACATTAATTTTTTCATTCATCTTAATGGTATAAGCTACGTATAAACAAAATGTTTTTTTTACTTTTCCCACTTAAAAAAGACAGCATGTGCTTCACATTCCAATTATGACTTTATAATCTCTTTATATCGTTCAACTAGATTTTCACGCAAAAATTAAAATCTCAGTTGTTTATGCAAAAATTGGTTTTTCCCCTCTGCTTTCTATTTTATAAATGTGCTCTCCTTCTTCTCTGCTTTTATTTTTCATGTGAACGTCGTTTATCCAGAACCACTTGTTTGCTCAACTCATCACGCTAATGATCTAACGAGAACTCATTTGATAAACAACCACAACATACACAAATAAAAAATTGATGAGATATATTTTACCCACACTTTTTGGTTTTCGTTTAAAAAAAGTATTTTTCTATTTTTATATTTATACACTAACCCTGTAAAGATTTTTGTTTGAACCAAGTACATATATATTTATGTAGGCTTCTCTTGCTTTAATGACTTTCTTTTGAAAAAAAATCGGATCAAGCCGGAAAAGGGAAGTGAGAAATTATCCAACGTTTTTTTTTGTAAAGGAAGCTGTACGTATAGTTTTTTTCCTAGCATATAAGCTATGGTCGTAAATTGGGGACTTTTTACCACCGCACCTTTTTCCATTTTTTTACCATATTTGAGTACGGATAACCGAGCAACATTCATTATAATCCAACATATTTCAGCGACAACATTCATCTGTCGTATTAGTAGAACCGAAATATAATTTAATTTACCTGTGGTATTTTCTTGTATTGACATGACAACATCCCATAGCACATTTTTCATAAGTCAACGTATGTGAAAGCGTATATTTAACCTTGCGACATTCATTTGACATCAGTCATTTCAAAACATGCGAAGGACTTGGCACGTCGTAAAATATTTTTTTTGCAAAAAAATCCCCTCACTTTAAATAAAGCTGTACAGAGAAGTCACAAATAAGGCAATATGGCTTGTCGTGTTCGTATTCGCACCCTTATCCGTTTAGCATTATTTTTCACTGCTGCCAAGATCATTTCCGACTACAATGAACGGGAATGGGGATGGCTGGATCAGAAAGAAATTGTTGACGAGTATCTTCAAATACGTGTATACTCAGTGTACTTGAAAGATCAGGTAAAATAAAAAAATCAGTTGTACAAGTGAAAGTACATATTTTATATCACCATGACAACAGTATTGGTTGTACTTGGAATATTTTTTTTAGGAAAAACTTCCTGAAAACGTTGTTGGGTTTGTGAGCTTTGAAGATTTCGAGATTCCGAAGCATGCCGAAATGTATCATACTCAACATTTGGTAACACTGGTTAAAAATATTGGGGATAAATTCACCAAAATCGTAGTGAATCCAGTTGGTTCGAAAGATTCAAGTAAGTATACTTTCGTCATTATTTACATTTTTTGGCTTTATATCCTTAGATATGAATATATACTAATACTGAACATTAAAAATAAATCTTCTGTGTTCACATTCTAGAATCTCAAGCTACTTTGTCCAGTTTATTAATGAGGACACTTGTCTATGAAAATCTTATTCGTTCTTATAAAGGAATACCTAAGGTTGAGATTTATTATTACGTTTCTGGCAAAATTGTAGAATTTTCAGTTCACAGTGAATAAAGCAAAAAGGCCAGTGATAACCTAAATAATCGTCATATAATAATCTTCCTTAAGCTATTGATAAACCTGTGTTATTCTAGCATCCAGCATGTACGATATATATGACCTTAGTACAAGCTTATAAATACGAGCATCGTAGCAAACTGTTCTTGTTTACAGAGTAAAACGATCGTATTGGTACTATTTCATTCATTTTAGAAATATAAACAGGTTAGCTGAAAACACATTGAAATGGATGAATGGCTATAACATGTGGCTATGTATATCATATATCATTATTATATCAAAAAATCCTATATCTTCGATAATTACATCGAAGTAAGTAAACAACTTAAAATAATGTCGTCACAGTTGTTATGGAAAAACACAGTCAGCTGAACTAACTATATATGAAGCATTTTATTTCTAAGTTTTGGGATTTAAGTGAAATAAAAATAATTTTTGAGATAAAATTGTAAATAGATAAATTATTGTGTAATTTTCGACTCATTTATAAAATGGTGCTTTCAACGTGTAGAAACTACAGGAAAACCCAATTAATATTAATAATTGACATGGTTAGTTTAAAAAAAATATAAATATTAATATCATTTATAAAAGACATATTTAAAGTTTAAGTATCGTCTTTTTTAAGATTTATCCATTTACTTGGATACCCATGTATACGTATATCAATATCGTTCCCTCTGACGATGATAACGGTAGTTTTAAGGATTGGGCTTGGCGGGTGTTTATTGGATGGCTGGCGGTAACAATGTTCTCCTGTTCGGGTCACGCTCTCTACAGATCTTTCCTTTATCATCAGGATCCCTCCAAAATTCCAAAGGTTTACGCTGGAATGCTAAAATGGCTTTCTAGTAGTTTCACCTTTTCGTTGGTTCAGTGGATTTCTAATGGGGTATTGGGATACTGGGGTGCCTTTTGGATAACTTTGATAATTCGGTTTTTTATGGTGATTGGAACAGCTTTATTCATTTTGGATGTGAGGCGGCTGAGAAAAGAGTCGCCAGAAAATTTGGAAGCTTTGCAACAACAGCAGCAGCAGAATTTGAGTGGGAGTGGAAGTCTATTGAATAGCTCGTTTAAGTGTAACATTATGTAAAAAAATAATGGGGTTTAGTTAACTCTACAATTAAAATTTTAGGAGATAATTATTTTAAGCTTATTATAAATATTTAAATGTATGAAATTTACCCAAAATAAATTAAGAAACCTGATTTTTTATAAAATACTCGTTAACTATTTGGTATAATTATTTTAATTCAAGCCAATATAAAATAGAAATTGCTAAAAAATGTTTAAAAGTTTTTAGACGAGCTATACCAAATCTCAGCATTGTTTCATAATAAACTTTACGAAAAACTTATACACACACGTATGTGCACATGTAGTTGCAATGCTACTTCGAATACAATGCAAAAATATAACTTATGCATAAAATTGGATATAGAAACATGAAAAACAACCAAGAAACAAAGTTTATTTTGTATCCCACCCGGGGACCTCTATGAACTTTCTTTTACACCAAAACCAATCCATCAAAATATATATTTTGCTGTAGAGATGATAGCGTCTTTTCTAAACAATGAACAAAGGAAATACAAAAGAAAATCTCCAGTCATAGATGGAAGCGCTATGGAGAAATAAATTGCACGCAAAAATACATACATAAATACACGTAATGTATATCACATGTTTGTATGTGAATAAAGGTATGATATGATTCCAGTTAGATATGCTGGTTTGGTGAGACTGATAACAGATTCGAAAAATCTTCAGCTTTATATACCACCAAAAATGCTAAAGATCTAACTGGCATTAACTAGTTAACTTATTATTTTTGGTCAGTAGGTGATGATGTCATTATTACCTTGTTAAAAATAAACAAATAAAATGAACAAAAATATCATTTGAATTGCATCCGAGTGTCGGTCACAAAGTTGTGCAAACGAAATGTTGATATCAGACTTCTATACTGAGAAGGAAGGAAACTGTTTTTTTTGAATAGCAAAAGTAGCATAGTAATTTCGATTTTTACATGAGATTCGACCTTCTGGAGAAGTAATGTTATGACAGTACTTACTGTTTTGCCGATATGCCCTGAAAATATGGATGAAATAAGATTTAAAAAATAATAATATGGGTAATTAACTCAAGTGGAATGTTAGGTAGTACCAATCTTTTAAATTCTTACTCTGTAAATTGAAAGAACCGATTTGGAACAGTGTTACAAATAAAAATGTATCATAAATTTATTTTTATTTTCTTTAAACTGGTTTTTTTGTACAAACGTATTTCACGCTCAACTGATCTGCTGGAGTTTTAACGTGGCTATACAAAAATTTTGCTGTTTTTATTCTTTGGTTATTTAAATCATTATTCTGATAACGTTCTAGATGCTGCACATTGTAAACCGCAATGAAATCGAATGGGAAATGGTTATCATGTAAAAAATGCATTATGCATAAAGAACACAGTTGTTACTCAACTAGCAAGATAATTGCATAATACCTTTATTGTTGCAGGCATACATACACATCCATATATTATATTTTGGTTCGTTCATAACGTTTCCATTTATTTATTACATACGACATACATTGAAATGACACAAATTTATATCAAATAATATTACTAATTATCCAACCATTTACCTTTCCCATTGAATTTGTAACAAATTGAACCTACGTTATTGGGAAATTAAAAATAAATAAGAAAGGAAATTGCTTTTCTTTTCCGGTAAAGTTTGTAATTTGAACATGTCAAATTTTCGTTTTTGTTGTAAATTACCTTATATTTTCACATATAGAAATGCAATGCAAATAGTATGTACATTTTTTAACCTTATATTAGTACAGGTTCAAGAAGTTCTGGATACTCGAAAATCAACACAAGTATCCAGCCTATGTAAGTAAACAGATTTGTAAACACAACGACAATATTTACAAAGGAGAGTTCCAAGTCCCACAACTGTAAATCCTCGTTTTTTTCTGTTTTCGGGACTCCCTTAGGAAAGTATTCCATTTCACAGCAGGTTAACACATAGCTTGTATTATCAAAGCTGCAGTTTATTCCACGCTCTACATATTATTCAAAATTAAATTTACTTAATGAAAACATT
Source organism: Entomobrya nivalis (assembly GCA_034695485.1). Lineage (NCBI taxonomy): Eukaryota > Metazoa > Arthropoda > Collembola > Entomobryomorpha > Entomobryidae > Entomobrya > Entomobrya nivalis. The sequence continues at coordinate 10,341 of JAQFZH010002724.1, read as the reverse complement.
ATTACAAATTAGCCTTAATCGATTTATAATTAAGTCAAAAGTTTGAATACTCTTTATATTTTAAATAGTTTAAAAAATATATATTTACCTAAAGCAGTATACTCAATCTTCTCCATTATCCCAGCAAGAAACTGCTGCTGGATAGTATCCTTTGGCCAAGCTTCCGTTTCCCCAGAGTCACTGGCCAAGAACACTTTGGTCTTACTACAGGATAGTAATTTGCCCTTTCGGATGTCTATTTCGGATGTGCCTCCAGTCAGACTTGCTACCAAACTTATAAAAGAAAACAAGCCAAACGCTACTGAAAACCTGCAAAACAGATACATTTCTGTAAAATATCTGAGAGCTTGTGTATGTCACCAAACTTTCTTTTTAGAGTCAACAAGTTAGACTGAAGGTAAAATGGGTCAATACCTTGCCTTTTTATTTGTCTTGCCTCATCATTTGTCATAGTAAATCATCCATGCTTTTATTGAGAAGAAATTAGTCGGATATAAAACTTGTTCATTTCCTTTGAACGCCAATCCAAAATTACTTGAAATCCATTAAAAATCATGACAAGGGAAGATGCTAGACGTCTATAGCATGAGAGGCTTGATTGATTTTCGGAAAGGCTTTCCAGCTTCAAAGGTGTAAACTATGCATGCTATATGTAATGATCCTGTACGTGCTTCAAGTGTGGCAGCAGCACCACCACATACCATTGTAAATATTCGGTATATATATTTTTTAATATGAGTGATCTGGAACAATGATACAAAATTTGTCTGCAAAAAACTGGTCTTGTTTGGATGCTTTGCATGGTCCAGTGACCTGCATAATTTTTCAACCTTATTCATTTTAACCACTTGTCTGATCTTTGTTCTTCATAATGCCCTTGGTTAATTGCACATGCTTCCGAAATGGGTTGTACGTAGATATTTTGTTCCATATAACCCAACATGCAGCAAAAAATTAGATTAATCATCAACTACACTTGCGATTTTTACATAAAAAATATCATTTAAAATGTGCACTTCTTTTTTAAACAGACAGGAAACTACAGAAATAATGTTTGAAACGGTTATTCGGTAAACAAGACTAAATACTAAATTTATGAATATCAGACTGGAATATTCATTTTGGTTAAAAGGAATAAATAATGTGCATTTCTTGTTTGCATGTTTGATATACTGTACTGATTTGAAAGATATGTATGATAATTGTGTGTGGGAAAAAATTGAAGTACAATGCTGTTCTCTATAACATAAGGCAACTGCTTATTTTTTTTCGTGCATTCCCATTTAAGCAACACAAAATAATTCTTGGGTGATCGATGAAATGAGGAGAAAAAATATGTAAAAAAATAGCGCGCCGATTTAAATGTTATGTTGGCTGGCACTGTATCAAATAAATGTGAAAATTATGCTGCATTTCTAAAATACATTGCGATTTATTTTTATTTCCGAATTTGGATTTCATTCAAATTTAAAATTTTACAATTGGTTTACAAAAAAAAACTTGTTCTGATTTTTTTTAAACGTTTATTTGTGGACTTTAACTATCTGACCTTATAGAGAACCTTTTAACTTTGCTTTTGAGCAGCTAACTTGGCATTGCACTCAGCATCATCCGCCATGCACACCATTTGTGGCACTGCTTCCTCCTCTACTGGCATCTCAATCCTATGGAATGTCACCGGTATTTTGTCCTCAGCAGATCGTTTCGTCTTTCCAGCCCTTTTGTCCAGACAAGCTTGGTCGTCCTTTTTGCAGAGAATTGGTGGTGGCTTTTTGGTTTGAGCCATTACAGGTCTCATGCTCACTGCAGGTGGATCTGGAACTGGAACTCCGTACGCTACAGCCACCAAGGCAACAAGGCAGAGTAAAGCCAGCTTCATTGCTATTTCGTCTAGAAAATCTGGATTACTATTTTTTTGGTTAGATGAGCTGGAACTCTGGAATGAGACTGATAACAAATTCAGAAATTTCTTGGGTATTTATACGAATTCTGATTTTAAAGTGAATAACATTCTATTGTGCTTTTCATCATATCTAAAAAAGTACCTGATAAACTTACAAGTTATCTTTCGAAGTAGAAAAAAATCCAGACCTAGTTTGTTCAATAATCTGTCCGTGTCGGTCACTATGGTGCACCAAGCAAAACGATCTACGTAATAATTTGAAATTTCATTTGTGGTAAATTCCAGACAGCTTTTAATAATAGTTGGTAGGGCGGTTGAAAAATATCTGCAAGGAAACTGGATTTTCTCTTAAATAGATCATTAAAAAGGAAAGGATTTTTTTAAATCATCATCCGGTCGGTTCATTTAAGTAGAGCACTAAATATAATTACATGGTTCTGTTATATGATAACATAATGGGGAGAATGGGTAGCATAACAAAATATTTAAGGAGATGGCACTACCACTTTTGTCTATATGCATGTATCAGGCTTAACTTACGATTAGCCATTAAACTATATTTAGAACAGGAGAAGAAATTAAATTGCATGGAAGGATTTAATGCATAAAAACTGGTTTGCAGGCAAAATATTTTCGCATGGTCTAGTGAACTGTTTAATTTAAACATAAAAACTTAGAAACCTGGTGCGCTCGTACTCCATTTGTTCGGATTTGCTTTAAATGAAAAACTGGATGAATGACTTAAATTTGAGATGGAAACATTCCAGAATATTTTTGTAGGTTGCAGTACTCTCTCAGATCTCCAGCTAAAAAATAACAACTCATAAATGAATTCATGCATTACAATTTCAAATTAATAATTATTTTGGAAAATCACTAGAACCAACAAAACTACTCGAATTTAATCATCTCTCCAATTACTTATTTTTTGTTCTATAAAACGTCAATTTTTTAATATGAGTTCTCTGGAACAATGATATAAGTATGTAAATATTTTCATCTGCAAAAAAACTCGTCTGGTTCGGAATAGTTTGCACCGACCTGCTTAATTTTTACCAAGAAAATTTTCAACCTTGTTATTTAAGTCATTATTTGGTTTCTGTTCTTCATGATCATGATGCAATGGGCTAATTGCATGGGCTTCAGAACTACAATTCTTTAATGTTGCTATCTTCATATGTATTCTTTTAATTTCTCGATCAGACTTAACACTATAAATTTGTGAATATTAAAAACGAATATTTGGTAAAAACAGACAAATCTACAGTAAATAAATACGGGTGTTTAATGTTTTCAATGAAAACTGCATCTAATGTACTGAAATTGGATTTTCATCTTAATGTACTCCTCTACAGTACTATTAAAGATGACTCTCAGAATCATAGCTCAAGTCAAAACGGAGAGGTGGTATTTTTTGTATAAACTCGTTTTCTCACGGTCTACTAACCGTAACATATACACACACTGGTACTATCAAAATATGTAATAAAATGGAAAATATCTGCAGAATTTTTGTGTTTACTGAGATTTGCACAGAGATATCAATATCCCAGTGTACTGTTTTATTTTTTAACGACAAAAGATATGTCGCTATTTAAATGTTACTTTAAGTGAAGCCATTTAACGTACTCTCATAACAAGTCTCTGGTTTTTGTTATTATTGTTAAAAAACATATCATTTGTTTTTAACCAATTTCATAACAACTTTATGAGATGTTTAATAATAGCTATATTACAAGCTCAAGTTTTTGTAAAAAATTAGATATGAACTTTTGAGTAAATCGTCACATTTATTCAAGCTGGATTTCGAAAATATTCTCTGTGATTCTTTCAAAAAAGTAATTTATCAACCTGAACTGTTTTAGTATAATTTTTTTGTGTCTCAAATTAACTAAATAAAAAATTGTATCCTGTTTAATTTATTTTTTCATTTTTTATATTCGTTTTCATTCGGGTATATTAAGTGTTTCTGCCCGGTAGCATACAAATGTGCATTAAACATACTGAAACATACATGACTGAATATTTTAAAGGTAACTATAATTTTTTTATGGAAAATATCCAGTTTTCCCAGTTTCTATATCTTTTAAGAAAAATGATTTCACATCAAAGATAAGTTAGCAAAAAGCATATAAATTTTATATTGTAAAACTGCATGCAGCCTTATTCTCGGTCTACTGACTTAAAAATTATATACTTATAATTGCACTATACATAAATATATATTGTGCATTACACCAGTTTTCATTAGTTCTTAGCATAATTTTTACATGCATAACAATAAATCACTTCTGTATTTCCTGTCGTATAACCATGGTAATTAAAAGCCTACAAAATTGTTAGTTGATGAACGGGTCAAACGTATTACACAACGAAACAAATAATTATGTAACTTGTTACCTAGAAAATCCTACAAAATAAACCTATATAACTATTTATAATGAACAAGTTTTAAGTTTTATGGATTTACCAATTCACCTGCTTTACCTTAGTTATTCAAATTGTATCGGCTTTTTAATTCCGGTGACCAGCACGGGCATTCCCAGTTTAAAAGATGCACTTTTATGTACAATCATGTAACCAATTAGGCATGCATATGTTTTTTTAGCTTTGTCGGTTTTGTGTAAAACGTAACCTGGTACATTTTAATACGAATATTTTTTTGTATAAATAGCACAGTCCATTTTCTACGCGATCATCACAAGGTATTCAAAGGGGTTTCTGAAACCATATTTTTGTTAATCAACTGAAATAGCTACTTTACTTTAAACTTGTATTTTTTTGTGAAAATTCCTCAAAAAATGGATATAAAAGTCATTCTTTGCCTTTCCCTTCTTTTTGTGGCTGCATCAATGGCTACACCACCAATCCCGAAACTGACCGTTCTTCAGCCTCAACCATACCAGTACAGTACACTGCCAACTGCTGTCGTTAAAGGTGACGGTAGAGGTTACATCGGTACTCATAACGGCCCTCGTCTTGATATTACTGAAACCCATGCGGACGAAATTCACGAGACGGACGAATTAGAGCAAGAAATTGAGAATGTGGAGACTTGTTTAATTGGAGATAAGGAATGTGAAGGTAGAAACAAGGCAAGGAAGTAATCAACTGGATGACGTACCTATTATTATATCACTAAAAATTTATTCAAATTGGTTTCAAATTAAATCCAAATTATGGTTAAATTAAATTGCTGTAAATCTAATCAAATTTGATTTTAAATTTAAATGTGAATTTTTATGGCGAAAATTAAATAAAATCAGTCATTTTCTAAAAAAAACATAGCAAATAAAATTTATGTTTCTATTTATTTGAAGCAAGAATGTTTACACTATAGAACAAATACATATTTGTCATGAACACAATAAAAGAATCATCAAAGCATGAGACGCTTATATATGACTCAGCCAACATAAATTTATCATAAAACAAAAGACTCACAAATGAACTCTTTTTAAAAGATTCAATAATTTTCAATAAAGCTAACACCGGAACTAAAAAAAGTGTCTCTCGCAAATCAGAAAGTGAATACTCAATTATGGGTCATTTGTACTCGTAGATAACGATTATGAAATCCCTTTGGTGTGAAACTAATAAAGAAGTCCTAATTTAAAACATTTAATTTATTTATTCAATTATTATTTAAAAAGGAATTTATATAAACTTATAAATGTATCAATAAACTAAACTGGCTGTTCTCATGTGACATAATTTTGGAGGTTTAACAAACACGTTAAAATTGTAACTTTAACGTTGTTTAAATCCTAGAAACAATTTTATTATATTTTATTCATAGATTATAATAGACTATAGCTGTTTAAGCCTGCACAAGTAACTACTGCCTATTACCACCGTTTTGATGTAATCAAAAATTTGAAAATGTGTCTTAATAATGCTAAGTTGGAAGTCAAAATTTAGAAAAATATAATTGATACCTAAAGCATTGATGTATTCACAATGCACGAGCCGCCTAATCCAAATCCAAATCCATCCCAACCAACAATTAGTTACGCAGTTATCAAAAATAATACGCCACTTTATTCTCATTTTTGTACTCGTTTTATGCGAACATTAATTACATACTATTATTCAAACTTAATGAAACAAATAGCTGTAAAAAATCTCAAACTGAAAACTGAGAAATTTAATTGAAACATGAGCAGTTAATTTTCCTTATTAAATAAATTTCTTCGCAACCATTTAAATCCAGAGAATCCAAATATCGTTTTACATACTTCTTGGTATACACTCCAGTAAATTCTTAATTTTCGTCGTTCGAAATTTGAATGTTATTAAGTCAATTTCTCGTTTCCGCTATTATAAACCACATTAATAAAAAATAACATCTTTTGGGAAGGTACGAATATAAGGTTATTTTGTTTTAACCTGTTATTAAAAACATGTTGTTTGAAGATTTATATAAATATAAATGTAAGAATTATGTATATCAATCTAGGGCATCGTAAATATTTTGCCAAACTCTTCATCAAGTCAAAATAAAATTTCCATCCCGCCTTTTATGTGTGACGCTAACTTGGCAAAATTGTTGAATAATAAGAAAAAGCAAAATAACAAAACACTAAATTATGTCGCACACGTCCATTTATTTAGTCTCCTTTTAACCAAGCTGTGTTTTAGAGCTATAAAATATAAAAAAATTTGCATACAATTTATTTTGTGGACTCAAAGCAAAAAAATCCAATCAAAATGATGTATTTAAATTGCTATTCAAACGCTAGTATTTTAAAGATTTCCATAATCCTTGCAAAAATCTTTAAATGTATCCCTATCTACATAATTGCAGAACCAAACAACCACTATGTAGCATACACAGTAAATTCCAGGAATTTACGGCATCTAAAATACAAAACTTTTCTTGCAAAATTCCTTCTTGGTATATTATTCCTACAGTGTATTCATCTCTCCTTGCGTTCATCACCCAAAAGTATTTACGAATTAGCCATTAGTTGGTTTTCATTTTGTGTCCTGGCAACCGCCACATACCACCTGCACGAGTTACAGCAAAAGTCTGACGTACTCGTTACCTATCTAAAAGGTATTTTCCACTTGCAACAAAGAAATTCACAAAAATACCGCCCCCTGGTATGGTCGCTTAACGAACTTCTCAATAGAATATTCGCCTTGATGACCCTATGTACTGGATTTGTGTATACTCCTGTATTTCTTCTCGGTTTTCACTACTCGAATCCTTGCAAAGCATCTTTAATTGGATATCAACTTATGACGAACTGCAAAACTGGCGAATATTTGTCCAACGAAATATCATACTGGTATATATGGAAGGGTGTCGAAAAGTACAGCATGCTAATGCTAAACATTTGGGTATGGTATTTCACCATGAACGCTACCGTATTTGCAGCAGCTGTTGTGATGATAATCTGCCCAATAATATTTCTGGATGCCATTATTGGGTAAACTTAATACAATATATATATATATTCTTAAATATAATAAATATAATAATTGGAATCCATTTTTTTAGAATATCTGAAAAAATACGGAATCGAGAAAGTTTATTGGACACACCAAAGCACTATCGAGAACTTCAGCTATTGAATACGTTTTGTAATAGTGTCCAGCAGAATATCATTGGAACCTTAATTCTTGGAGCTATTGTCGCTACATGCGCTGGACTTGGTCTTTTGGTGAAACTGAATGACATGGGTAATAAAGCAAATGTAATGGTATATGTTGCTATGGGAATGGCATTCGCTGATGGAGTGACAATGCTGATGATCCTACTTGGAGGAATGGTGGCGGTATGTTCGAGCTCAAAGAGAGTACTCATAGAAGCTAAATGCTTGAAGGGAATCTCTTTGTCAGTAAAAAATCGAAGGTTGATCAAAAAATTGTGGCGTTCCTGCGATAAAATAAAAATTAAGTTTGGTGATCACAATTTCTTGGAGGAGTTGACTCCATTAAGATGTCTGGATTTTTCGGTGGGTATGACAGTACAACTTTTGCTTCTATCAAGAAATAAGTAAAAAACAAACAAATGGGCGTAGTTGTTAGCAGCAATATTTTTTAAGTTAAAGTATTTAATTAATTAGGTATTACGAACGCTATGAATTATGAACCTTTAATGTGTAGTAAAGCAGCTGAAAATTATGTGGCTTCTTTAAAAATAAAATAAATGTAAACCTTATTTAATATATACATGTACTATGGACATAATTATGTTGTATGGTTGTAAGCAAAGTTTGTAATAGGAACATAAAAAAGGCAAAGCAATGCCAGTAATATATTTCATTAAGAATCACAGACTTTCACCTAAGCAAAAGTTGTACGTGCTGTAGTTATATTTATAATGAAAATTCCATAAGGGGTCGTGTTTTATTCATAAGCTAAAATGTAAGATAAAATTTCAATTAAAATTGAGGTCATATTAAATTTATTTTGTAAAAGTTTCGACAAGCAAGATATGACAAATATTTATTAGCTTGGTTTATAACTACAGGGTGTAATAGCTAATTATTAAACTAAGGCAATATATAAGGCTTTACGGGTCAATAGCACTGCATGTATTAATACTTGTACACATTTAAACAAAAAATTACGAAAATAAATATTCTGAGATGGATTTTCGCAATTTTTTTTGTTTCGAATTTGGATGGCTGGTTTAAGTCTCACAGCAAATTATCCAACTAACCAAAAAATTTCGCTAAAAACTTTTTTAGCAAAAAATAAACCAGTAAATTTGACTGAAAGCTTGTAAGCCTAGCCAGTCCCTTAAAATTAAAGTAAACTGCGTAATTTGCTACCCAAAAAACTGAGCAGCAACTTGCAATTTGTGTACATTTCGATTCTTGTTTTTCTCAGCCTACTTTCACTACAACTTTCTCTCTTAAACAAGATCCAGAAAGGAAGATTTTTATGATGGTACACTTGCCTTGCATTATTTTTAGATCCCCTTAGTCACACAGCAAGTTTCGTTGGTGCTCAGTTCCTTTTGTCTCGTTTTACGCTTATATTTTCGGTTTTAAAAGTGTGTTCATTCTCATATTTGGAAATAATGTTAGCTGCATTTCAATGCCTCAAGTGAGACAGAAGAACAAGTAGAAGTATTTTCTGCTCAAAAACGCAACTTGAACTCAAATATCAGCTGTGCACTATATATGCATGCATAACCATGTGGTTTATGAGTTATCATGCTAGATTTCACTTTCTCCTTCTTTCCCTCCGAATGCATTTGTTCAGCGATTGACGTTATTTGTCACAGAAGAAACATCTTTTCATCAAGACATTTATTTGAATGATATTATGTTCCTAAATTATTAGAAAATTAGAGACCAGGAGTATGCTACTGAAAAGAGGTAGTTTACATTTTTGACAAATAAAGTTTTTTTATTGAAATTACATACCACCATTTATAACATCGTTTGAATGTACAAATAATCTACTAAAATGTATTCCATGGAAAATAAAATTTTACAAAAATTTGACCTAGCGTATTTAATAATTATTTACACACAATAAATTTGACATTTGACGAAATATAAACATATTCTCTTAGATTTTTTTTGAAAATAATCACATTATCCTGACATTATTAATATCCAATTAAAAATTAATTTAGGATAACTCAGATTACTTTAATATACTGAATTATGTTTAGACAATATTTATATTTATCTTCACTTTAACAAAGATCAATGGATATGCTTACACGTGGATAGAAAATCAAAATTATTTTTCTTTGTAACATTCAAAACTTAACTACTTGTTTTACTTTCCATTTTTTTCCAAAATTTTCTACATTTCAATTTAATTGTCAATAAGACAAAATTATTTTTTATTACAAAGTGAAAACACAATTGTTATAAAATGACCACATTCAAGTTTCTGTGCATGTATTTTCAAAAACATTTATATATTAATCTTAATCCTGCCTTCTCTAAGTAACAACATGTAAATTGATTACATTATAAATATTTTTTTACACAATTTATAACTACCACAGGCCAAAATATCTAAAGAGTAAATTAGTCATATTACATTATATTATAATTTAAGTTTTACATCTTAAAGTTTAAGTTTTAACCCTGATACATTGACGAATATGGAACGTATACTGACAGTACATAAAACTTTCTCCTAACTGTAATAAGGAGAATTTTTAAATTATTTAAAAAATATTTAATTGTACTAAAAATAAAATACACTTATATTTTTCACTGAACTTGAACACTTAATCTAAAAATTCAAGTTTCTATATTTTCCTATATTGAATATTTGGCCATTTCTCTCGCTAAAATATCATCATGTTTTCCATTCTCACCACTACACACTTCTCCAGTATATTTCCCCAACTTGCTTCATATTAAAAAATATATATGTTATTAAGATAAAGTAAAAACGGGAACAACGAGTGTATTTTTAGAAAAGTTATTTTATTTTAAACGATAGCCCGACGT
>JAQFZH010002723.1:0-15682 GCA_034695485.1 Entomobrya nivalis | reverse complement strand
TTGAAATCTGAGATCAGATTTAAATTTTGTCATTCCCTACCCCAGTGGGAACCCCAAAACGTGCAAATGAAGGGTTTTTAGGTTGAAACTTGAAGCATAAGATGGGTAATTTGAGACGCATGATATGAACCTGAGGTAGTACCTGAGTTTTTAGCTTTGCTACCCCCCGGGTGGGAGTTGAGTGAAGTTAGGAAAAGGGCGGGAGTTGAGAAATGGGTAAGATTACGAAGTTTATTTCATGTAGGTAAAAGGTGAGAATTAAGAAATGAGTCGAGGTTAGGAAGTGTGTAGTGTTTCGGCAAAGGGGAAGTTAGGAAGTGGGTTGAGGTTAGGAAAAGGGTGAGGGTTAGAGAGGGGGGTTTTGTGATACGCTTCCCATATCTAGCTGCCCGAAATTCTGTTACGGGCCTCCCACCTTGTTATTAAACAATACAGGGCTGTCTCAGTGTTTGTTAGTATTTCCTTTTGGTACAGTACAATTGAATGCAACCTCCGACAGTAATAAACCGTGTCATGTCAGAGTCACACTCGCTCTCATTACAAATCAGTCACTCTTTTTGTTACTGATTCTATTATGCTCATCGCTAATTTCCGGTGTTTATACTTTTTATTAATGCGGCACGCTACTAAACGCCTCGTAAACGCTATAAAAATGCCACAAGAAAGATTGACAAGTGGTAACAATGCAGTTCTATGAAGAAAAAAATTGCGTTTCAGGTTTTTCACGTTAAACTTCCTGTGTTCTATCACTTCAGTTCAGAGACGAGAAAATTCAATTGAAACAATTGGTTTTTCTGTTTATTTATTACGTTCAGAGAGCGTAGCCTATAGCCAAAGGTGGTTTTCATTTTCTCACTCACATGAGCTGAAAAACACATGTCATCGTCATCATGGCATGAATAGCTGTGTAGAGTGGAGAATTCAATAGAATTTGTTTGTGATGCTGATCTTCTTTATTTGCCACCTACACCGCACACATATCACACAGCCTTGTCTCTTTTTGGCTGCTAGCTATTCCGGTTATTCCTTTGTCTAACTATTTGATAGTTTTTAGCACGTCCGGTGATTCCGCAAGTAGTTCAGTTTGGATTTTCTTGTCATTTAGTATTACTTATGTAACAATCGATTGCATATTATTGCAAAACGCCATGGAATGTGGGTAACTTATGTAACTGTTTTGTATTTTATTGCATATTCTTCGTAAAGTCCACCGGGCATTTTTCAACTGAAAGAAGTCACGTAGTCCTGAGCCCTTCTTTGTTTTTCCAAAGTTCAAAATGCATTTATAAAGTAATTTGCAAATAACTATGCCAGGCTAAGAATTTTGCTTCTAGTAATTATTGCGGCTTCTGTTTTATGTTGTTTGTGTTGTTGTTGTTGATGGTAGTAGATCGTGCTTAATTAGCAACATTAGAAAGGACAAGCCTTTATTTCATGCCTGTCAGCAAACTTATCCGTCAAGCCAACTCTCAGTTATTTCGTTTCACAGCGGGAATGAAAATGGCCACAGTTTTTAGTCGAGCTTACAAGAATATTAATTAGATTTCACACGCCCACATACACACACAAGATAAAATGCCGAAACAAAATGCTCACGTAAGAACATTAACGTACGTTCACACTTTTTGCACGTTCAGGTAAGACCAGAGACCAGCATTTGCACTGCACACAGAAAACTACGCTTGAGTGGTTTTTATTGTTGAGTATGGTCGGGTATTTTCTATGTTTTGTAATGGTCGACCAAGATTACAAGGGAATTTCCCCGTCATTTGGTTTTAACAAATTATAATTTCAGCTTTCATGCAGGTTTTTAGATTAGCACAGAGAAAAACGTGCCAAATGGTTTAAAAACAGTGTTGTTTAGGTATGCTTTTTATTGTGTGGTAATGATCATGTTAAACTGGTATAATTGTTCGGACGTGTTATAAATGACAGTGGTTATTTGTATAGTTTATAATGAAGAAACATTCGATTATGTTGAAAAATTAATTTTCAAAACAATTTTCACATTTTATTCCAAAATTCAAACAAATTGGAATTTTAAAATGATTTAGACAAATTTCAACGTAACTATAATTATTATCTCTTAAGATCCGTGAATTTCGTTCTGAAGATCGTCCAAATTCGTCAATGGTATCATGAAAAAATTTCGATCTAAATTCCTCTTTTGTACGCACATGCCTTGTCCACAAAATCTACAGCACGCTACTCGTTTTTTCTGGACACTTGAACAGAGCGAGATCTGCTCACCAACTGACATTCTCTTTCCAAAAGGAAAGCGTAGTCTTTAACAAAACAACTCCAGCATCGCATTCGTAACCTTGCCTTGCAATCGTATCGTAACAAACACACACCACCACACTGACTACCACACACCATACCATCATCGTCGTTTCATCTGATGGAGGTTCCATGCAGGCTGGCTGACAAAATGCAATACTCTCTCTCCCAACCCAACTCTCACATCACACAAAGATGAGTACTCACTACTCACCCACCAAGGCAGGCAAGCCACATTTTTTTCCACACAAAACCAAATCCACTGCACAGCACACACAAACACACGAAACTTTTTGGAGTTTTCAGAAGAGTTCATACCAGAAAGAAAAAAATCTAATCCACACAGGAAAGCAGGAAATAGCAGCAGAGAGCAAGAGAGGACGATATGATACGATATACGAGGACGCATATTATAAAGCAGAGAAGAGAGGAAAGTGCAGAGAACCACAAAAACTTTGCTCGTTTTATTCCATATAAAATAAGTTTACACATGTCATGTGTATGCAGTAGTAGAAAAAAATTCATGTAATCATAATAATATGGATTATCCATACGATCATGGATAACCTTGTTAGCATGCGGGCAAAGTACCTTTACACAAAGTACTAGTACTGCAAAATTGCATCAGATCACTGAATAACATAGTAGGTTTACATGAGAAAAAGAAGAATTTTTTAGTCTTTTCGTTTAAAATCTCCCCTAAAAATAGAAAAAAGATGTTGATGTGCTTGTTTGTTTGAAGATCACAATCATTTCCACTCAACTCGAATAATATGCATGTTCACACATGGGTATTTTGTAAAAAAAAATAAGCATCTCTTCAAAAAACTATTCTCCATTCATTCGATTTCTCTTTGTGCTTTTTTTCTGGTATTTCATCATTTGAGTGCGTATGTTTTGCTGGGTACCGATTATCACCATCAGTCGTCAGTCAGTCAGTTGAACAAAGATTTTTTTTGGGTGAAATCGTGTACCAACATAGTTTTCTGGAATAGTATTTTTGCCTTGAACAAAAAAATATGATGGAAAATTTAGGTTGCTTCCTTATTCTTTTTTTTCTGACTATTTTCCTCCTTATTTTTGCTCTTGAGAAGAAGAGGAAAATAGGAAGAGAAGAAAATAGGCAGAAAAATTATGAAAAGCGATAAAGGATTCTTTTGAGATCTCTTCTGCTGCTATGCTGTTATTGTTGAGGCAGAACTGTTCTTATTCTTTTCTGTAACAACAGCAGGCACTGGAAGTACCAGACGTTCTTTTTTTCTGTACTTCATTCAGAATTCAGACCATTCATTTTCTATTATCTTGAGTATATAGTGTTGAGAGGAGAGAGGTTTGAAGTTATAAAGTGTTGTATGGAGTATATGGAAGGAAGGATGATGGAACCAGAAAAAAATGGATCATTGTATTGAAAAAAAATGGCAAAAGAATGGGGAATCGGGGTAGAATATGTAGGTAGACTGGGAGAGTCTGGTGGAGTGTTTTGGGAGCTGAGGTGGATAATAACAAGGAGGATGAATCATAAATGTGAGGTATGAACAAGGTGCTTGCTTTAGAATGTTTTTGAAACAGTGAATTTTTTACATAAGCGACTGTCAGAAAGAAATGTACTATTTGGTTTACTTTTGGATTGTAAGGAAAGTGTTTGTGTGCAGGTTTTACTGTAGAATCTTGTAACAGCAGCAGTTTTTTTTTCTGCAAAGGACCTACTTTTTGTTGCTACTTTTTTTTTGTTCAAGACTCTCTGATGGTATGGTTTTTTGGTTCTATTTTTCCAACAAAAGTATTATCCAGGGATCCCCTCCTGCTCTTACTACTTGTGTTCCTTTACTGCTGTGTTTTGAGTTTTGGCTCTCTTTAAATTATGTTGGTCTTGTTATGTCTGTTACGTACATATGTGTATGCTTGAATTATTCTTGGGCTTCTCTTTATGTGCTCACATTGCATTTTTATAGTGTAATCTTCTGTTATGCTGGTTTGGTTGATGAAGATGGTCATGAAGTGTGTGGTGTATGGAATGAACGTAAAATTGAGGTGATGCGATGTGGTGAATGGGTGAGGTGGAGAACTGCTCAAAAAGTATACCAAGAGATACAGAGAAACTCAAATGTAAGAAACTTTGAAGATCTTAATATTCTGTTTGTGTAAAGATTATTGTAGTTGAAGTTGAGGTAATATCTTTACATGCAAGTTTTACTGTAGTACTTGACTTTATGCAATGTTCCATTTTTTGGCTTCGCCAATACCACCACCCCTGCCTGCCTTGCCACCCAGCACTATATTCCTCCGTAGTATTACAGCAGCCGGTACACACATGCCACTACGCCATTTCCAGTTCCCGGAATAACTTTAGTTAGTGGTGCAGGAGACTTGGAGGAAACATGTATGACATGATAACCGTATGAAATATGAAGTATAAAACCTTAGTGTATGAAGTAAGCTATTATGTAGTTTACTTTTCTACACTTTCTTTGCAAAAAAGGGTTTTAAATGAGTGTAATATCTCATACTAATCTGATGGTGCAATATGCCAAAAAAAAAATCTAACGCAAATCAAAAAAATGAATTCGTGAAAGGGAGGTGGAATGTAGTGTGACTGGTTGATTACGTTTTCTTATTCATCGCTTGTGTACTATTCCAATCAAACTACACATAGTACACATGTAACAGTAACAACATAACTGAATGCTGCAGCTGCAGCATGGGAAAAAAGCTTCAGGTGATAGGTGATAATTTAATGCATTATTTAGTCATGTATAATTAAAGCCGTTTTAATCTAAACTTCTTTAATTAAGTTTAAAGTTAACAGCTGCACCTGCATACACTGTAAGAATAATCAAGCCATGTACAACAAAATGAAAAACTTTTACGCCGTTTAGATTTGTGATATGTGAGCCATAATTGTATAAATTAGAAGATCTAATAGAACCTTCATGTTGAATGTGTTGTGGTTTAGATTTGAAGAAGATACTGTGACGAACATGAAGGTTAAACGAGAATCTTCAGATTTTGATGCAACAACAAAGACGATTGAATACTTTATGGATACATGATATTATTTTGTGTTTCACTTTTGTAGCTTCTCCTTCATTTCTCCTTGTTTCTTCATAACTCTTTATATACAGTATTTATACATCAGGTAAAAGGAAGTAATAATTTCTCATATAAAACATTATTTCCAGGCATTAAAAAGAAGTAGAGGTTACAATAAAAAAGGAAGAGAAACCGCAGCAATTTCCTTTCTCATTTTTTTGTTCAATGTTTTACGCATGAGTTGTATATAGAAAAAACATGTACCTAGATACCTATATATTTAAAACAGTAAGATTGAGATTTATAATCTTATGATGTGGCATATGACTTTAAAATTACCAATAAACAACTGAAATAGGAAATCCGAAGCCCTCAAGTTGTGAGTTAGAAAATGTATATACATATACATGGTTCACTTTGCTTATTACACTCCGCGTCGGCTAAGCACGGCATCTCACTCATAAAGACGTGTATATCCTATAACCAAGCTTAGCCGACGCGGACTGTAATAAGCAAAGTGAACCATGTATACGCATACATAGAAGCTGCGTTACATAATTTTTTGCTTGTCTGTTTCAATGTGCATGCATTTTTTTGAAACAATAATGGATATCATTGGTTTAGTACTGGATTTGGATTGTTGTTGAGCTACTATAAGATGTTATATATGTTTCGGGTACGGATATCACCATTCACACACAAAAATATTGAAAATGGGGAAAGGATTAAAAGAAACATTGAACAAAACCTTTAAAAGGGTTCTTCGTACTTATCAATGTATAATTATTTTTTGGGCACTTGAAAACGATTTTTTTATGCATACATACTTATACTTAACCTGCTTTACAAGATGGCAGTAGTTGAAAAAGGGTTAAGTACCGAGAAATGCATTTTTACTTACTTTGACATTGACACAATACGGCAACGTGGGCTTGATTAAAAGCATAGGCGGAATGTAGGTATATTTAAATAGGACATATATATTGATGTATTACCTCTATCCATATGTGCTTCATAAATTTACAGCATACATAAAGCAATATATTTAATTTTTCCACGTATTCTTAAAATTGTTAAAAATAATAATAAATAATTAAAAAGTTTAACTTTTTTAATTATACTGACTGGTAAGAGAAATTGCTTATTTTTTGGAATTTGGCGTGATTAAAAAATGAATATGGATCCTGCAATAATTTACCAGACGAGTTCCTTGACTGTAAGTAATTTTTAATTAACCCCATAAAAAGTTTTTGCCATTGGGATCTCGAGATTGATGAACTTTTTATTCCAACAGATTAATGGACCAGAAATCAAGGAGTTCATTTGGGATTTCGAAATTCCCCCGCGGAGTAAAATTCAAAAGAATATCGAGTCCGTTAGTTTCGGGGGATTTCCATTTAGTGGTCTCCAGTTTACAACTGGATTTTTAGCTGAATTGGATCATCAGTGGTAAGTTCTTGAAGAAATATTATGTTTTTTTTACGAATATGTATGTATATTACATCATTACATGGGTTTTGATAATTTTTTATACCAGGAGCATCCATTTCTTTTCCAACCAAATCAACGCCACCATAGCCATCCCATCTCGTGACCTTAATCATCGCTACACCATACAAGACTCTTCCCTCTTATTTATATCAGATAACCTGATAACGTCCGCTCAAGTACTGAAATTTGGGCCAGATGAGGAGAATTATCATCATGGAATGCCTCTGAGAAAGACTTGGACATCAATCTGGACAAATAAGGATGGCTGCTGGAATGACAATGTGAACAGGATTCGAATAATTTTTAAGATTTCTCGAGAGTCAAGTAAGTAGAAGAAGTGAATTTAAATATGTACGTAACTGACATGTAAAAAAGTTTACATTGACTGTTTTTACGTGTTCTAGGTGGACACTTACAATCCTCCGAAAGTAGTGACCAAGATAATGGTAATGCGCAATATTCCTGCCCTAATAATAAGGCACTCGTTGATGCCTCCGAAATGTTCATGAATCTCCACTTATCCGACATCACTTTACACTGTAACGGAGAAGATTTTCCGTGTCACCGTTTTGAATTGGCTGCTCGAGCACCCAAACTTTACGATGTGGTGTCCCAACTTATCTTTGAGCAGTTTGGAGAGGACATATTAAGTAAGACTTCCAGACGCGTGGTTATACCGGATATGGAACCTCAGATTTTAAAGGAGCTATTAAATTTTATTTACTGCGGTAATGTGGCGGTGGATTTGATGTCGGAGGATGCTCTAGTAGAATTGCTGAAACTGGCTGCAAAATTTGGTTTGCAAGCTTTGCAGATTTTGTGTGAGCAAGAAATCGGAAAGAAGGTGACTGTTGAGAATTGCATGGAAATGTTAGATATTGCAACAAAGGGATTAGATTGTGAGATGAGGTTGTTGAAGGAAAGAGCTGTACAAGTGCTTAAAATGTAAGTGTTTCTTAAAATACAAATTTTTACAATTTTTAAATAGGACATGAAACATTAGCGTATTATCATTTTGATTACATATTTTCTTTAAATAGAAATAGACGGATTGCCTTTAAGGATCGTGAAACATTCAAGAACTTTATTCGGGATCACGAGGATATTGCGTTTGAGATCATGAATCCCTTTTTAGACTTCTACTGACCTCACCTGGGAATAAATTAGATATACGTATCAGAACAAATCGACGAATTCAATGAATTGTGTACATTTACAGCATTTTTTATAATAAAGTAATATTTTCACTCAACCTTTAAACAATTTGGTGGTAGTACAAGTACCGCTCTAATTTCTCATGGCTCCCCACGACGAGTAATTACTCTTCTGTCATATTTTTCCTTTCCTTCATCGTCATTCACTCACATCCTTATGATCTTCACCACCAACATCACCATTTAGAAACCAATTCAAGAAGGAACTGTGCTTGCATGCTTGCTTGATAAACTACACACGTTTTGTGTTGAGTGAAAGGAAACGGATGCAGTGTTTTGAAGTGTAATTTACTCTTACACAGAGCAATCAAGAAAGTGCAATATGCTTTCCATGTGAGTACCAACCAACCAGACAGACAATTATGATATTTTAGGAAGTTATTTTTCTACGGAAAAATCTGACAAAAAAAAGAACAAGAACAAATTTATATGGTTGTTTGAGTCGGATGCAACAAATAGCACGCAAGAGGATTAGTGCGTGCATTGTGCGTACGTCTTTTATCAGCAACTTGCATACGCACAAACACAGGACATAATATATACTAACATGACTTTTCGCTTGCACTTTACCCGGCATCATCGACATTCACATCCGGAAAACATGTGTAAATGTGTGCAGGGTAAAACTTTTTACAAATAATCTTTGAGTGCAGTGGAGGTAATTTATTTTTACTAGAAACCAAACGACGGGAAGGGAAATCCCTTGTCCTCCTCTTCTTCTGCTTCAGCAGTTCTCAAAGAGTACAAGCTTTTTACGTAATACCAGAAGAAGGACATGACACGCACTTTCAGTGTACATCCACCCCCACCACCATCACCATCTCTTCCAAAACATTTATTTTGAATTTCTAGTTCGTTTATGTATAATCCCTTCATGACTTGACTATCGTCATCATCATCGACAACGACAAAAACACTTATTTATGGAATTGAGTTAATGGCGCTTCATGTAATTATATTCAGGATCAAGAATTCGTCTGTCTTTTTTCCTAGATTCGTTTCAAAAAATAAATCTCTAAAGTATACTAATCCAAAAGACTGTCGATTTTCCAGATGTACGTAAAACCATGAAATACGGTTACACCAGGTTTACCATTACAGCATGGACCATACTGCATCATTGCATGAACATGTCATCAAGTTTACGTTATCTCTCTTGCACTGCTCAGCCATGACATTGACTTGGTTTTTAGAGTTTTTTTTTGGCTCTCTTGACTTCTCAAGACATGCAGTTAATATTAGCAGCCTTAAAGTAATAAGCCATAAAACACCAGAAAAAATAACTTTTAGAAAAGTGCAAGCATGCTTACAATCCAATTCCACCCACGCATACCAAAAAAAAATATCACACGCACTCACGCATGCACGGACGAATGCACTAGAAAAACACAACACACACACGCACATACCAAAACGGCTTAACTAACTAATATAATATGCATTTTATGGGTTTTTTTCTTCTCATAATATTTTTGTCTTCTAAAATTAAATGGGGTTGATGTTGATGTAATGTTGAAAATGATGAAGAAGAGGAAGCATCTAGTTTAGGTTAATGTGAACTCATGATTATTTTTTTTACATGAAACATGATAACATTTTAAAGCTATTAACCTTCTTGTTTACTACCAGTTTAAAAATCTTGCATTAAACTTACAAAAAAACAAACAAATATTTCAAACATGTATACTCATGATGGTTCATATGATTATGAGAGATGACAAGCTTAAAAAGAGATGATGATGATGACTTATACTTAACTTACTTTTCTACACAAAATAATAATTTACTATTAAGATATTTAGAATAAAAATGAACATATAATTTTTATTACATTTTTTTATTTTACGCTGCTTTCGCATTACATTTTTAATTTGAGTTGTCAACATTAAATAATTTCGGGCAAGCTTTGTTCTTGAAACAATATTTGTACTTCAACTTCAAAGACCTAAAGTGGCCAAAAGGACCATTCTTCATCATCATCCTCATCACTTGGGTCAGCAATATCAGCGTTCTCATCAGCTGCCTTGTTTTGTGGACCATTTGCCGGGGGTAGAAATGTATACTGATCAGCCGTTAAATCATCTACCATTTTCTGAAGAGACTGGACTTGCTTATAATCTACAGCCACTTGTTTCTGAAGCTCCTCCTTTTCCTTCTTCAGCTCTTCCACCTGTTTGGCTAGCTTCTCACATTTTCCACACGGCCCCTTTCCCTTTTCGTCGTCATCATCGTCATCGTCGTCGCCATCATCATCACTTCCGGTTTGCGCTGAAGACCCTGATGATACACTTGTGACTCCTGCAGTTGGGAGAAATACTGCTTTGAGGGCCCTCTTTTCACACTTTTTTCGACAACACGGGCAAGTGCTTTGTTTGGTTACTAGCCATTCTTCAATGCATATCCTGTGGTAGATATGTCCACAAGGCAGACTAACCAACACGGAAGTGTTCTTAGGGTTGTTAGGATCGGGTTTTCTACCGCGCTTGGGAGCTGTCGGGGCTGGAGGTTCGTCTGCTAGGGAATCGTAGCATATTGAGCACTCCATTTTAACTTTATTGGTGGATGCCTTCGCCATTCTGTGTTATGCTACTGATTTTTGGTGACAGTGAAGGTGAAAGAAAGGAGAGCAAATTAATAATCTCCACAAACAAAACTACAAATAAAAATATCCAGAATAGATCTGCTAAACACGTCGCGTTGACATTTTTATGAACTTTTTTCAGAACCAAGATGGTGTGTGTATCTATGTACTTGTGGTTATCAGTCGTGTATACATAATGTATGAAAATGAAAGCGTTTTTTGAGCTGCCCCGTCGTGCTTCTTGTTTTTGTAAATTCCCCAATGGAATATTTCCACTTCGATGATGACACTTAGTTCCTTTCTTTCTTTCTCCAAGATTCCTGGTCCAATTATTATCCAATCCACATTCATCCATTCCTCCTGCCCTGCCCATTCAATAATCTTCTTGTCTTCTTCCTTTTTAATTGCTACTCAAATATGTCTATTCCACTTGTCCTTTTCACTCATTCCTTCGAGATTTATTTCTCGTAAATTTTCTTCCTCATCTAGCAGCCAGGTTCCCATAAAAATGGGAAATCATAAAAATATAACATCTTCACAAATACCAATTATATCAAATCAAGACCTTCTCATGTTCATGAGAGCATGCCTTCTCATGTCATCATCATCATATCATCTATTTTTGTCGAGAAAGGTAATAGTGATATTTTTAGGCCACCTTGTCTTGTTATTATCATCCTCATCAAGTTACAAATTTTTATTCGTCCATGGATTTTTTCTCTTCCAATCTGAACTCATTTCATTTCACTCGTACAGTGAAGCAGTTTTCTGTGGAACTTCATTGTTCTATCAAACTGTTATCCATTCAAGATAAACTTGCTATATAATTTTGTATGACAAATTTTACTGATGTACCATTTATAATGGAAATGAAGCACAATGAAATCTCTTGTAAAACGCAATGAGGGGAAAATAGTTTAACTACAGCTAGCTTACAAATTAATTACAATACTTGCTCATAACAAGCGTCATTGTCATTCTTCCAACTTTTTACGCATTCGTCCAAGGGACCTACCTAGTATAATAATACTTCAAGCTTCAAAAATATTGTGAACGATGCAAAAGTAACTAACAAGCAGGACTCCTCATATTTGTAGGTTGTACTGTATTAAAAATTATAATAATCACTTACATCACTACATTCATTCTACCCAGCCCTGGAATGAATCTCACACGGAGACAGTAATTATTTTTACGTACTGCTGAGCATTCATTTCATCCATTTCTTCCATTCCATAGAACTCTCCATTCTTCTATGAATTTTCTGAAAAAGAAATATAGCATTGCAGAACGACTACTCGCGGGGCTGTTCATCATTTCAGTCAAGAATTTGCTATTGTGAGTAGCATAGAATAGAATACAGCCATCCAACAAAATCAGTAGTAATGCACGTGGGGGTTAAATAGTGGTGTATGGTACATATTTTTAACGTATCCCTTTGTAACGGTGTTGTCGTCGTCGACTACATCTCTTTGTCATCGTCGTTATAATCCTGGATGGTGCTACATGTTTTACAATCCTATAAATTACTTTCAATGCAGATAGAATTGAAAAAGCTAGAGTCGAGTCAAAAGCATTCTTTTTGATTGTAAAGCAGGTAGTACGAGTAGAATTATACTTCATACAAGTAAACGAATGCATTTAATGAGAACATTCAGAGAATTCCGATGACATCATCCACTATTAACCGTGTAAAATCGGGAAATTGTAAAAGAGATACAGTGTAAATTGATTATGAGAAAACCTAGTTTAGTAAAACCTGCTTTAAACCTAAAATCCCATTCCCTGATGATAGCCTAAAATACTTTTTCATGTGTATGTACTACACATATTTTGTAGACAAAATAATAGTGAAATTCTTGAAAGATTTTATACCCATGTTTCAGTGCATTAGGTCTAAGGACAGAATAATGTAATATATGCATGTCCAAAGCAGTAATAACTGCATTGCTGCTGGTGCAACGATAACTGGTGAAAAAATTTAATTAATTGTGAATTTACGTACGGTGACGATAGACATGAAGGCGACATCAGATTCAAACCACATACCATATCATATGAGATGACAGACCATTGCAATAAAATGAAATGACATGCGAGCTACCATTTTTTTAAACATAAATTGGATCAGTGCTCACAATTCCTTTCTATTGTATACAATTAATTTTAAAATGGCTATAGCGAATGACCTAAACATATTAGAAGTGGAGTAGGGTTTCCACCCATTCCATATTCTTTTACTTTGAAATATCAAAAGGAAAAGGGTTAAATCCGTCTTTCGTCTACGTCCTTCCGTTGAGCCTATTTCATTTACCACAGTCTTTCGTTCGCTCTTTCCGGTGTTCCTATTTAACTTTTTAAATAGCTGACAAGCTCTGATAGGAGGAAGTGGGTAGTAAAGTTAATGAAAAGTGTTTTAATTGTTTGTTGCACTTGATAAAGTGTTGTAGTTTTCACAAAAAAAAAGAGTTTATGGTTGAAAAGTATTAAAGAAATATGACTCATTTAATTGCAAGGTGGTGGCTGTAGGTGGGTAAAATGCTCTTAATGATGATGAGATGTATTTATGTGATGTGATGTGATACGCGTGATGGGGAAAGACGGATGAAGACAGACATAAAAAATGGCGAAGTGAAATGAATTGTATTGAAAAACAGTAAGGGTCCGTCCATAAATTACTTAACATATTTTCTTTTGAAATTGTACTGCATTTTTATCATCTTGCTCGTAGCATTCAAAGCATTACACCACCCCATTAATAATAAATAGCAACTGGTATTGCTTGTTCTTTTATGTATGACCCCATTAATGTTCTTTTGTCTTTGTTGGTGGTGGCGGTGATTTATTAGGGTAAACTGTGATGTAGAGCAGCAGCAGAAACACTGAAGAACTATGTAAGAAAACCGAGTAAATTGGCATTTCCTGTTTAAGTTGATGAGTTTCCTGCGTATCAAACCACTGTCGTGTTTTAATAATTTTTTCTCTCTCTGTAATCCCAGAATAAACAGACTAGTTTTTGTATTAAAAGGGAATTTTGTATATATTAATTTTTTTATAAGTGGGTGCAGGTATTTATGTTCTTGTACTTTTGCTGAAAGGTAAGCATGTATTCTTTATATATCTACATTGGAATTTGCTAATGAATAAAATACAGTTTATATTAAAGGAAATCTCGGCTCAAATTCTAAAAAAATATTACAAGAAAATTTAAATGAGCTTGCGTTTTACAAGTGAACTCCTAAGCTTGTTATTTAACGGTTACTCATGCATGTAAAAAAATTCACTTGTAAAACTCGTCTCAATTTTTTTGTCAAGTATTATCCAAGTCATGAAGAATGTCAAAGAGACAATTTACCGAAAGTAATGTCCTGTTGACTTTATACACTACATATTCGAACGGTTAATTATTGTATTGTGCTTTGAAAATAACATCAAACTTTAATCAAATCATGACTCATATTTACGGAATCGAAGAACGTACTACGTTTTAAAACAGACCTTATTATCATCACGTTTTCCACCAAGAGTTCAAATCCATCCTTTTACAAAATGACCTGTATTTGTTCCATATGCCTTGGTTCCCTATCCGAAGATCCCACCGGCGGATCCACCAATGGACCAAATGCTAAAATGGCGAGACCTTCTAATCCAGCCCAAACTGTCCAATTGGTATCCCCTCGTTGTGGGCACATTTTCCACCGAGCTTGTCTAACAGCCTGGCTTAACACTGGAAACAACATTTGTCCTTCCTGTCGGGAAATTTGTGGTGGAAATGCGTTAAAACCTGTTTTTCTTTTAACGTCGCAGTCATCATCTTCAGCAACAGTATCTTTAACAAGAACACCTTCAACAGGAAGCTTGACTACACAGCTAAGACAAAAAATTGCAGACGATGCACATGAAGAGTTGCTGGAGGACTTAGATGAAGTTCGGCACGAACGACAGCACCTTGAGAGACGTCATGATCTTCTAATATCAGTTCATAACGGGGCAACAAGGACGATTTCCGACCATCGACTCACCATCCAGCAATTAGAGGCTTCAAAGAAAGATTTGACCAATAAGCTTGATGTCGAAACAAAGGCTCACATGTCGATGGAAAAGGAACTAGACCAAAAATACAAGAAAATATCTGATCTTATTGTGGATAATTTGAAATTGAGGAAGAAGGTAAGAAACCAAAGAAGCCTTGTAAAGAAGAAATCACAGTCGGGAGCCAGCGAGCCAGATGAGGATGGAGATGGGGATGAAGTTTATAACGATGATGAAGATCATGATAAGCTGACAAGTGATCTAGTAATAGACGATGACGATGATGAGTGAAAATTAATGAAGCGGATGCCAAGCTTCCGTAAATGTTTGATATCGATGTGAAAAGACTCACAAGGAGCGAAATTAATTTTTTTGTAAAAAAAATATTTTACACCAAAAAAATAGCATCAAAATTTCATAAAATTATTAGCCCATATGTTTGATGTTGACCTAATAAAACGAATTGAAAATGTCTAAATTATGTGTACACTTTTTACTTTTTAATGTCTGTGAAAATTCTACATTCATATACCACATCTCTGCATATTTTCAAGGAATTTCCTTCATATGTCTTAAATGTCGAAATAGCTTTAGAAAAGGAACTAGGGAAAAGAGATCGCATGGTCTTCAACACAATTTTATATTTTTGTCATCGCGACATGTCATCGTCATTTTTTTTACTGCTTCAAAAAATGTCTGTTGGTTTTTTTGATGGAGCTCAGCTCATCAATCTACCATTTTCTTGAATACGCTTGTTTTGTCAGTCAACGATGGTATCAATTTAGTCGTGAAATTTTATACAAAAACCCTATTTCCATCACTTGATAATTTTATTTAAAAGCAATAATGTCCACCCACACATGCTCAATTTGCCGTGGCACCTTCAACAAAGAACCCAACAGAAATTCATCCGGTGAACAAGCAGCCGAAGCCTCTTCCTCCGCCCCCACATCCAATGATGAAGAAACAGCAGGATTCTCTTTGGCCACTTCTTTAGAAGCTCCAGTCACAAAAAAGGCGAGGCCTTCAAATACCGAGCAAACTGCTCAACTGG
>JAQFZH010002722.1:0-15682 GCA_034695485.1 Entomobrya nivalis | reverse complement strand
GACAGACAGACAGACAGACAAACGCGATCAAGTCAATACTCCGCTGAGCTTCGCTTTCAGCTCCGTAATAAACTAAATGACTATTTTGTAGAGTACTGCGTGGTGCTGCATGATACTCACTCACTCTAGAAGATGATGTCGTGTTTTGAGTTGACGTGTTTTTGTTGGTTGGTTTGGTTGGTGTACTAATGAATAGTAATGCTTTCGGTACAATTAATCAGACATGGAAATCTTTACAACTTCCTTGATGCAACCTCATGGAAATGCGTGATGATGAAGAGATAGATGCGAACTTAAGTGGAATAAGTGCGTAAGTTGTAAAAAAACTGTGTACGTAGAAAAAGAAAGAGGGTGACATGACGCATGCAATTATACGACCGTGGTGGTAGTAGTACATAATATAATGAAGTTGGGTGGGTGACATGCAAAAGTTAAATTGATGATTTAATTAGTGTTTCTCTCCCTTTTTTCAGTTTTCCGTATTTTGAAATGCTACGTTTACATATATACTTATGTATACAAGGAAAGCTAACAAACACACATTTTTAAGAATCAAAACAAAGTGCGAAAGAAAAAACGGAAGCTTTTATTTCTCAAAAAAAAAATTCCAACGACTCAAATGAATAGTAAATACAAGGAATTTGTAATTCTTATGATTATTTGAAAAACTAAATTACAATTGGGAAGTGAATTAAGTCATTAAATTATAAGAAAGTCAATAATGCGTACTTTTGCTATTGATTTTTCATTGACGATGGAATGGCGGAAAGTAAATTCCACAAATCCTGACGCAAGACGATTTCACGATGAATCCGTGTATTCGTATTCGTCTTGTCCCATATACTTTTGTCATTTTAGGTATCTTCCATTTATGTTGGTTGATGTCAATTCAATTTCAAATGCAGAAAGCGTCGAAGTTGTAAAAAATTAAACAGAAAATTATTATTGAAGCCCAGTAGTAATTTTAAATTTCATTGTATTCATTTTCCAGCAATTTTTTCAGCGAAATTTACAAATCTACACACTCACCTTATGTACTTACCCTTTAAATGGGATCCTTTTTACAATAAAATTCCCATTCTTCCTCTTCCAGAACTTGTAACAAAAAGTTGCAAGAAAAAAAAGGAAGCACCATATTTTCTGGTTGGGAAGCCAAGCAGGTGTTTTTGTTGTCTGTCTCACATTGTCATCCCTATCATCTTTACACAACGCAACTCATCATGCAACATGCTACACAATAATGTAGTAAACATTTCATAATAACAAAAAGGACATCATCAACAACACCAAGCAAAAAGAGCAACTTTTTACTCTATACTTTTTTACACTATATTTTTTATTTCCAACAAACAAAACACAATGCACAGTGCAGTGCAGTAGCATAAGGGAAAAACATAAATAAAAAAACTACACATCAAGTTACATAACAAGTTATGTTGACGATTATTATTATAAGTTGTGTTGGAGTTGAATGCAACATGCAACGCAAAGAAAAGTGCATCTTCACAACTCTTTTCTACTGTCTCATCTCCTTTTCTTCTTCTTCTTCACTATCAAAGGAAAAAATAAATATATGTGTGTATATAAAAAATAAATAGTTCCCAAAGCAGAAAGAGAAAAGAGTGACGATAATGACAAGTGATGACGATAATGAAAAGGGGAACCAGAAAAAAGAACTTTTTTGTTTGCACTTCTTCTTTTTTCTTAACAGAAAAAGCCTTTGTTCCTATTTTCCTTCTGACTTGAGTGGCTACACGTTACGTATACTGTATACTAAGTCATATACAAATTCCCTCACAAAAGATTTTTTTTATTTGAAGGAAACTCCCTATTGACTCATATTTTTCAGTTCTCCACCAACACCAGAAGTAAAAAAATGTAGAAAAGTTTTTTATTTTTTTTTGCTGAACAAAATGAAAGCTAATCACACGAACGAACGACTTCTCTCTGCTCCAGTACTAATTTCAACCGTACGAAGACTTTTTTATGCTTTGAAGCTGTGTGGTGGTGGTGGAACTCTTCTCCAGAGTCGAAATAAGTAAGCCTTGTGGAAAATCCCTATTTAATTTTCAAACTTTTTTTCCTCCTTTTAAACTCACCTCATCTAAGGCTTCACTCTTTTGAAGAAAAGAAAGAAAAATAGTCTGATGACTTGACTGAAACTCCTTCTCTGCTTCTCTGAGCAGCAGAAAAAAGGAATTAAAATGTAATTAAATGATTGTCATTCTATTCTTTTCCTACGTTTACTTTGTTCAATTCTCTCCAGCTTCAGCAAAAAAAGAAGGATTTTAACTTTCCATTTCATTACCATTAACCAATTTACTTAGTAAGGTAAGCTTGTAAGGTATACATTCTTGGAAAACCAAACCAAACTCACAAAAGCAGTTAGAGAAGCAAAGTCTCTATATTTTTTTGTTCTACTTTAACTAAACTTTTTATTTCTCCACTGCCATTTTACTATGCTATCAAGATGCTAAAATAGTATTAAAATCACGTGTGTGTGTTTTGTTGTTTCCTTAAAGAAAATGTAAAGCAAACCTGAAAAGAAGTCAGCTTCCAAGGAAAAAGTTTCTCTGTCTGTCAGCCAAGTCAAGAGAGAGGGAGAGAAAAGCTTCTTCTTGAGCCTTTCCACACGGTCTTCTCTTGACAAGGTCAATTTAAAAAGTCCACGCGTGCTACTATAGCCTACCACCACCTTCCAGAAAGGAAATCAAATCTCTTATTTTTTCATCTCAGTAGAGAAAATTTCTCTTTTATTTTACCCACCAGCAAGAGAGAAAAATAGAGTATAAACCTAGAGTAAAAAGTAAACAAATGAAGTTTCACTTACTTAAAAAATAAAACTTTTTTTTCCTTCTTGGTTGAGTTGACTTGACTTGGTTTCGCTTAAAGTTTAAGTAAGTAAAAAAAGCTTGTGGACAGACGGAAAAAAGCTATATAGACTTGGCTTCTTCGCTGACTTGACTTGCGATTCAATCGTGTAGACAAAGTTTGCCGATTTTCTTCACCGCTGCCACCATCATATCACCACCAAATAAAATACCTTATTTTTTCCTCCCCTCTGCTTTGGAATTTCGTGAATGAACATTGAACAAGTTGACCACATTATTATTATTATTACTCGTGTGATCCTTTTTAACTTAACCCTTTTCCTCCTTCTCAAAAGTTTCGCATTGCAAAATTTTCTCCCTCTCTCTTTTTGGTGGACATCGTTCGCATAACAAGTAGGGAAAATAATAGCCAACCAAAATAAGACCACACCGCCACTATACAAGAAAGTAAAGTTTATTTTTTGCCAAGTCAACTTCCACCAACCCACCACCCATTTCATTTCACAATCATCCGAGAAAAAATCCCGGTTTTCGGATGATGAGGAGTTTTTGGAGGAAAATATCAGTGGATCACAAGTTAACGTCAAATCAAGTCACAAAAGTCTTTTCGTAAGAAAAAAAATCCTTTTGTTGTTCAGTTCGGAACCACTGGTCATCAATACTAATGTGCTGGGTGATGATTTTGTTGACCAAACTTTTAAACTCGACTTCATAGACAAGTCAAACTCTCAGTCCACTGTCCTAAATTTCCCTTTTTTGCAGACTTCACTTGACTTGATCTCATCATCATTATCCGCTTGTCGTTCCGTTTGGACTGCTGCTGGTTTGTTTGGTGGTGGTCTTTGCTCTTTTTACACTTGAATGTGTGTAAAAAGTTAACCCTTTTTGTGAATCATGTCATGTCCTTTCTCTCTCCATGTCTATGTCCGCGTGTCGGATGTTCGCGGATCCTCTCATCTAGTTAATCACGCTGTTTTTTTTCCAATGTGTACTCTTCTACTTTAAATCCGACTTGCTATGATACTGAGCTGTCGTGTGTCAGTAGCAAGTTTAAAACAAACTTTGTACGATTTTTTTTGACAACATGGCAGATTTTCTGGTATTTTATCCTCTTATTTAACAGAGAGAGAGCTTCTTCCCACGACATTTAAAAAACAAACAAAGTGGACGAAGAAGATGCATAATATGTAGTAGAAGACCCAAATCATAAGAAAAAAACTTTAGGTAGATAATGAAACTTAAAACAATCTTGACTTGGCCTGATTGTGATTAAAATGATTAGTCTTCCTTTTTTCTCTCATTTCATCTCACTTCCAATTTAAAAGAGGTTGGCAGTCATTATCCTCATCAGCAGCAAGCAAGGCAGCCTACATCATCATCATTATCTACCACACAGTTTTAACAAACTAGTTCGTTTGTTGGGTTATCATCATCACTGCCTTCATTCTTTTGGCAAAATGTGACGTGACGTGATATGCAATGATGCTATGACGATTTCTTATCTTCGCTTTGATTTGATTCGACAAATACGGCTTGTCTTATAATCAGAGGAAATACAAGCATGTTACTTGTTACAATACAACATTTGACTTTGTTCATCATGATGGTACTTTTGGCCTGATTTACAATTGACAACATGTGCAACGGCAACAAGCAACTCAGCAAAGTATTTAGGTTCCCTGGTTCAAACAAAATTTTAACTGCCATGCTTCCAAATATTTTCATAAACATCTTGTAAAATATATGTAGGTACTAATATTTAAATTAATTACAATAAATACAGGTAATTTATTTCAAAGTTTATGTTAAACTTGCATGTTAAGCTTAATAGAATTTCATTTTTTTATAAAAGTTTAGTTGGTCAGCTCTGGTCCATCATTTTCTTGATATCTTCCGTCAGCATACGGGCTATTATTTTACCAACTGTTTCTTCTTCTTCATCTTCTTCCTCAATTTAACTGCCTAAACCTATCATCTCATCACCCAAAATAATAAATACTTTTTTATTTAAAAAGTCAGCTATAATTTAAATTTTTATTATTATTACTTACATATTTATGAGTATAAAACTGCGTTAGTGCCGTAAATATAAATTTACATTTTTTTCGTTAAATTCACAAAAAATATTAAAATTTCAATACGAAGTATTTTGATTCATCAACTCTTTTTTCTGAAATTCAAGATTCCGCTTTTCCAAAAAACAGGAAAATTCAGTTTATCTGTTTAAGCCCCCTATTCATCCATCCATCAAACTTTATTCAATATTTTGAATAAAAAATGACGATACACACACAATTTACAAAATAAAATAAAACGACAGTGCACCTAGTTAACTCACTCATCATAATCATAATCACAGGTGTATAGTAAGCCTAGCAGACATAATAGTATTTTCCCCCCTCGGTTTACCTACAGACCGGACCAGGTCGGAGGAATGCTGTTATTCTGTTTTTTCGTCAAAAAAAATTACGAAAAAACATATAATCATAATAATCCTCTTCCCAGTAACCCTTTACTTTAATACAAAGTGCCACTTTATTTTCCTCCTGTGATTATTACACAAAATTTACAATCAATTCCCTTTTTTCAACTTTTTTTTTACTCCAGTCAGCCAAAAACCCACACTCACCCTTTAAAACACATCATGTTGACGACGATGATGATGATGGCTCAGCTAACAAAATCCAAAAAATACAAGTTTTTCCTCACATTTTCATGTTCTTCTTCGCCCGTCCTGCTCGCATGTCATGTTGACTGTTGAAGGAAAGCAGTAGGCAGCAAAACTGCAATAACAGAAGCTATTCATTTTATTCTCTCTCTATAACCCAACTTGTTTAGATGTATTTCCTTTGGTCACCTTTAAAAAATATATTTTAACAGATGAACAGGTGAGATGAGAGAAAAAAGACAGATGCAAAAGATTATTTCCATCATCATGATCATCATTCTTCCTTCTTCGTTTTTTTGGTGAGTCAGTATGTATTGCAGTCTTAAAGAGTCAACAAAATGAAATGCCTTTTTATTACATAAACTCTTTACACACAGCTTACTCACACACAAGATAAAAAAATGAATATTATCTTTGTTTCTTCTTTGCTACCTGTTATTATTATTATTATTAGGTAGCATGTACATATGCCTATTATTATATCTTGTCCGACCCGACCATCCATCCATTCTTTAGTACATTCGCATTTGGCATTCACAAAAAAAGAGTCTCATTTTTTCCTTTTGACTTGAATATCATTTGCCTCGGGGGTGGTGGTGGTTGATATTTTGCCGTTGTTGCTACTGCTCTGCAGTTTTTTTGTTGTGAAAACTGATATGAATATTATCATGATCATCTTGTGCACATCTTTTTTTTATGCCTCGAAGGTGATGCTGCTGCAGAGTTCGTGGATTTTGATAAGATGCATTTTGTATTTGAGAATCATTTTCATATCTTCATACATTCCTTTAAGCAATTTTTAAATATTTTCAGAAGAAATATGATATGCCGACAAATTTGCTACTGAAATTTTTGCAAAAAAAAAACACACCAAATCAAATTTTCAACACAATATCAGCTCTTCTTCAACAATTAAGATTGATCTTCTCCTTGAAAGACCCACTCATCTCATCTCTATGATTCCTTGATTTTTATCCCATAAAATACCAAACTGATCTGCTCATCATCTACTTCTCTTCATTATCTCTTCTCTAAGTATGATTATTATCATTCATCAATTTCTCGTCCATTACTTCTGATCATTATTATGGCCATTTTTATTAATTTTTTATGCTACCACTCCAAAAGAAATTCAAGATTCAAGTGTATTTGTTGTACTGCCATCAGCAAAACACAAAATGTCTACTTGATATTCTTCATCATTACATTTTATTACCATAACCAAAGCATGCATACAGAAAACGCTCTTCTTCATGAATATTCGTAAAATTTAAAAAAAATGCTCTACTCTCCCAGTCTCCATTGTGTACAATAGCCTATTATTATCATTACAAAACAAAAAAATTGGAGAACATATATGTTTTTTTTG
This sequence comes from Entomobrya nivalis, assembly GCA_034695485.1. Taxonomy (NCBI): domain Eukaryota; kingdom Metazoa; phylum Arthropoda; class Collembola; order Entomobryomorpha; family Entomobryidae; genus Entomobrya; species Entomobrya nivalis. The sequence continues at coordinate 8,814 of JAQFZH010002722.1, read as the reverse complement.
CTTGGAAAACGAGAAAAAAACTTTTCCATTCCCATTTTTATGAGCAATTCCCATGTTTTATTTTCTCTGAGTAAACTGCCCACTAACTCTGCACTTTGCTCTAGTGAAAATCCTTTCTAGAGTTCCCTCAACAAAGTTGAGTGAGCGTAAGCACCTTATTTGTAATCATAATAATTTATATAATTTTTTCCCTTTTTTCCAAAACTCAAGTTCAAGTAGCAAAGCAATGTAAAAAGCCCTTATTATCATCGTAATTTTAAACCATATATTTCTACAGAAAAGAGGAAGGAAGCGATACTAAAATAATATATGGTGTATCCTCTGGTGCTGGTAGCTTCCAAAGTCCCATCGCTGCACTCTGAGAAAACAAAAAAGTGTTACCCATTTACTTTTATAAAAAAAGTTGCGTGTGTGTCTGTATAAAATTTGTTGTATGGAGTCACATGATATGATATGGCGTGGGTGAGTTTTCATTTCACTTATTTTTTTTCTTCTTCCATGTTTTCAGGTTAATACAAAAATTAATGGGAAAACTAAACTCAACTCGACTCTTGAAAGAGCTGTGCAAGCATAAATAGCCGAGAAACGGATATACATGAATACTTGTACCAATGTACATATATGGTATCCACCTACACTTTTTATTACTGTAAAACAAGCAGTGATAGTAGTGCAGTAGCAGTTCTCAAAAGCAGAAAAACCAAAGCCACTTGACTAGACTAGAGACACCCCAACATTAACTTTTTACCTTAACCTATCATAATTCTACTTTGTAATCTTCTTATGAGCTTTTATACAAAAAAACTTGGTTTGTTGGCTGGGCTAGAAATGAACAATTACTCATCATCACTATATCACCAACTTAACTTGTTAAGAGTTGCATCTTGACTTGACTTTTTACTTTCTTCTGCTGCAAATAAATAACCTTATGTTTTCGAGTGTGTGAGAAAATTTCCCACGAAAGGATGCTCTACCGCCTAACCCAACCAAACCAACAAGCCGAAAATACATTTATAAGCTGATTTGATTGCGATTGTGAGTCGCATTATTTCGCTAAAATAAAACAAAAGTGCTTATGTGCGCGTTTACACTTGTTTGCCTGCAATGCTTGCATTTGCACTTTGCTGTCTGCTGACTTTTCCCATATTTATTGTTTTGGGGAATTGAAGCAAGATAGTGAGAGTGAGATAGGTAATTGCATAGCATCGTTATTAAGATGATTAAGTACATTATATATTTTTTCTTTATAAAAAAATATAGCTTCACCCGAAAAAAATGAAAGGGTTAAAAAAATGCAATGTTTAATTTTCATTGTCGCCGTAAATTCATTGATTTTTCGCAGTAAATTTTACCGATCAGAGCCATTGATTTTTTTACAAAGTTCATTTTGTTCTTCATCATCAAACTCATCAATTTCCTCTTAAAAATTTCCAATAAAAACTGTGGTACTAGTATAATAATAATAAATTAAATGGAAAATGAAAGGGTTAATAGCTCAAAAAGCAAAAAGGGTTTTTATTTTTCCTGCTTTGTAATTATTGGTGGTGGACGTCCACATGGACAGATTGAAATTAAAAGGTGTACTGTACTGACAAAATTATTACACTGTCGACATAATAAATTTGTTGATCATCATCAGCCGAGCAAGAAGCCAGTAACACCAAAGTACATTCCATTTCAAACCAAGTTAACCAACTTTGTAGACTTATTAGTCTGACTTTGCAAACTTGTTTCCATCTAATTCATCTATTCAACCAAAAACTAACTGAAAAGAGGCAACGGTCAAAACATATGCAGCACGGCATTGTTACCATTGTTGTTAGATAATCTATTGTTGTGTGTAGGTATGTACATTACTGAACTTTTTGAGACAATCAGTGAGTCAGTTAGCTCATCTCTAAAGAAAAAAAGAAAATTAAACTTAAAAACAAGACTCACGTTCTTTATTTTTCTTGGAGGCTTGGCTGATTAGAAATCTGCCATCATCAACCAAAAAATAGTCATCATGCCATGATTCTTTTTAAGCCAAAAGGAAAGGAAAAACGGTAATGTATTGATACAATATGGGCAATGGTCAATATTCAGGCAGAAGGCGGCTTTTTTTCTTTTGATAAGACCAAGATAAGCAGTCAAACAATTTTATTTGCAAAAAAGCTGATCTGATCACGGCATCATCATCGTCATTGCGTCGTGGCATGGTCATATAGCTGTAGCCAGGATGCTAATCATTGCATCGTATCTTCAGAAGCAACTTCATATATTTTAGAATTTTTGCCAATCACGGAATAAATTTGGTATATCCACTTGACTTATTCAACAAAATAAAAAAGTGCAAAGTTGAAAGTTGAAAGTGGTGTTGAATGGTATTGGTGGTATGCATGCAAGGCACGCACTTTTTTTGAAATGGACAGGACCGGACAGAAGCCTGTACCATAAACTAGACAATTTACCTGACACAAAGTCAATTAGCTCGACTCTGAAAAGTTTATACCGTGACTTTATTTTTTCTAAAAAATAAAATTTACTTGACTTCGCAATAGCTTATATCTATGCATTGCCAATGCAAAGGAAAATGAAACCATCCTTTTTAAACTTTGCCATTTGACCTGTCACTCCATCGCATCGCATCGCCTTGCAGTCTAGTGTCTAGTATCATTACCATTATTGCAGTGTACATAATCAGTTCCACTGGTTTATGTTTATGTTCTGTAAAAATGTGAGAACTGCCACTTTTCCCTTTTACCACCGATCGTTAAACCAGATAATAGTACTCTGAGAGAATCACTAGTTGTCATTATCATTATATCATTGTACCTATTTGTCATCAGCTTCCATAAAACAAGAGCTTAAACTTCCTGCACATATTAATTATGTTACAATTACATAACACGTCTTAAAAAAACTTAACCCTTTTTTATTTCATTTTCAATATCAAGTTAAACTACAAAACTTATTACTACCGTGTGCGTGATAAAAAGGCAATGATGGTTAAATACTAACGCGAAATGGTTCACAAAAAAAAGATGCATGCGTGTTTTCTTTTTTAGCTGCGTAGCATGGCATATAAAATAGGAAAATGTCAAGATGGCATACAAAAGTATACATGTATACATACACCTGCTGTAATAATATAAATTGTATCATTGGAATAATAATTACCTGTTCCTACATTATGTAAACCGAATAAGCTTGTCTTGGCGAAAACCGGCCAAGTCTCGAGTTAAAATTTCCATTAAAATATATTTTATTGTTTTTTTGTTCTTCTGCTGAGTAGCGTTCACGTCAGTTTTTTTAGTAGTAGCAGCAGCTTTTTGGCTTTCTTACTCGGCCGTCGTGTCAAGTGGAATTTCCAGTAAAACGGCCCAGGTCGAGTTTTCTGCGCTTCTGCAACTTCTCTCCTTACTTACCTGTCCTGTAAATAAGTTTTATTTGAAACAAAACAACGTGCATCTCTCAGCAAAAAGGATTATTAAAAGGTGACACGACATTACACACAAACAGCATACGGCAACGGCATGGCATAATGTTTTATTGTGTAACGTACACACAATATTTCATTGTATATATGCCCGGCATCTTCATCAACATAAACAGTAGAATTGCTTGTGATGTAGAAAATTACAAGGCACTCATGAATCCAGACTAGATAGTTCGCTTTCTTCAAGAGTGAAAAAAGATGAGCAGTAGAACAAGCTTATTTACATGCAAGCAATGCAATAACCGCATATGCTCACATACATTAAATGTGATGTGGTAATTAAACTGTCTCTTCTTCCCGGTGAACCACATAAATCTTCCAGTTAATATTATTACTAAAACTCTCTACCTTTACCTATGCATCTACTTTGCATTGGTCTTGGTGTCCCGCTCCCGTTTTCCACCATTGAATCTCAAAAGAAACAAGCTTTATATATTAGCATGCGTGCTTCAACTACCTTTTATGAAAGAACAATAGCAGGTAAACGGACATAATAATAAGAATACCTAATGCATGCATTTCATAGCACAACAGCAAAATTGAGAAAAAGGATTTAAACGCGACGTGTCGGTTAAAGGGTTAAAAGGAAGCTGCATGCATAGAGGACAAGAGAACAGAAGCAGGTTTACTAAAAACTTTGCTCATAATAAGTAAACTCAATGTGTTGTAGATGGGTACTATTGCATAAATAGGTTACTTATTTGATCAACAACAGGTGAACCAAAAAACAAGTGTTGTCCAATGTCCAGCACGTTTCCGGATGAATTGATGTTTTATGTGCTATTTTATGCGACATCTATGCATTCTTGGTCGCTTAAGCTATCTGCAGCTACAGAAATATTTAATACACAAAATATAAAATGTAACACATCGTCAAAATGTACAAAAATATTCGATTTGTCTCTTTAGAATTTATATTTCGATCTTGACTTGTCGCTTGCTCTATTTCCATAAACTTGATCATTTCGTCATGTCTATTTTGTCATTTCCTCCCTTGTTCAACAAACTTGTACACTCGTCATTTCAGTCCAATGATAATAATAATGATGGCCATGGTGACTCTACAAGTACTTGGGTGACAATGACAACTATTTCTACTCACGTATTTACATCATGTTTTTCACTTCATCATCGTCGTCATCATCATTTTCTTTCACTTTGTCCATGTCATACTGTCAGATCCACCACAACAACCGCTTTGTTTCTATTTTCATCCAAACCATTATAACTTTTTACTTCCAAGAAAAATCATTACAATCTCATCTCAGAGCTTTTTACTCTTGTTCTTCTTTATGAATATATTCAATCGAATTGAAAATGAATGTCATTTACAAGCAATGTACAACAATCAACAACCCTTTTCTCCCATTCAAAACACGTTGATGCCATTACACTATTATTATTACATATCCTCATTGTTTTAAACGCACTTTATATCTACATAATATTTTATCTCGAATTTAAAAGTGCGTAGTATCTCTTCATGTTCTTCAGAGTATACTTGTCCCAGTCCCATTGAGAGCCAGCCAGCCAGTCCCCAAAAAAATAATAATAGCCCTTTGCTTCATCGTCTTTTTCATTCCCTGGCCCAGGACTCTTGACTACTAACTTGGTATTTAATCCCGTATAAATAATTACCACCATTATTTCATGTGTTCAGTTCGCCATCATATTATTATCAAGCTTCTTCGTAACAATCATCATCATCATCAAATTATCATCATGCAGAGAGCTCCATATCTTATAAACCAAAGCATAATATTATACACCTAATTAACGAGAGAGAAGAAAAAATCAAGGGGAATTGCTTGTGATTGTGATGATGTTGCTGCTTCTGCTGTGTAATTACTATTGTTGCTCTACTCATCTCGTCTCGTCTTCAACTTAAAAAAATCTTTGATGTGATGACTGATGATCCTGTTCAAAAGCAAATCTTTCTTCATATAAACTTCCTCATTCATACTCTCTCGAAGAAGTCAAAGTCAGTCAGTTATATAGCCATGCCATATATTTACATTGTAAAGCCTACCTGTAATGGTTCATTTGAGTCATTGGGTAGTTTGGTGATAAACGTTCTTTAAAAATCATTTTCTTTTACTCTCCACTGCAAATAAATGCACTTTACAATCATACTTATTTCTTTTTAAGAAGTATTTACCTTTTAAAACTGCAATTTGAGCATCAGTAGCTACTAAAACAGTTTTGGTTTTTATGGCTTCAGGCATTGAACTTGATTTTTTGGTGGTGAGGTTGTTGTGGGGGGAGGGGGTTAGTGTAGTTTAGTGATTTTAGAGAGTGACTGAGTTGCTCTAGATAGATGAGTAGATAGAAAGAAGACAGATGCAAAGCAAAGTCGTCACTCGTCTTGTCTTCGTTTTGGTCGTCGTCGTCGTCATAAATGGCAAAATATTTATATGGATGGCTTTGTTGAGTTTTTGAGGTAGAGAGATATTTTATATCTCTGAATTCTGATAAATGTAAATGCACAGGTAGGTATATACATTATAATGCTTTTATAAAATATGTACAAAATGCATTTGTACTTGTACCAGAAGAACAAGTAGGAGAAGCAGCCTTAAACACTTATTAAATCGCCTACAGCCATTCGTTTCTTTTTGTGAGTAAATTGTATTTGGTAGCCCGATCGCTTCTGATGCTGCTGTTGTTGTTGTGATTGTAATTGCTTTGAACGAAGAAGATGCTGCTCTTCTTTACTTTACCTGAAAAAAAATGGACTTAAGCTTATATTTCATTGTTGTAAAGTAAGCTTTCTAGCCATCAAAGCCATATAAGAGGCCTGGCCTGCATCATGTTCAACGTTGCATGTGTCGTTCTTTTTCTTCATCCGATCGCATCGTCGTCGTCCGTTTGTTTCTTCTTCTTCTGCGTGTAAAGTAACTATGTATACATTGTTAAAAGGAGGAAATGAGGACATTAGAATTCCCTCAATGTACACAACACGCAAGCAGAAACTGTCTTTGTAGCTTGCATGATGATGGCTGTATATATAGTCTAGTCTCCTCATAGCTCATTGACTCGTTATAACTTTTAAACAATCAGTCAAGCCATACTAATAAATAAATATGTACACTCCAACACAAAATATTGTATTGCATTTTGTGGGTACTTTACACTTTACCTTTTACTTTATATACTTACCTGAGCAGTAGTAGTACCAGGGCTTAAATTGCATTTTCAGGTAAGGAAAATACGTAGAGAGGCAGGTGTTATTATCATTTATAAATGCTACAGCTTTTCTTAAAACCCATTATAATCCTCTTCTCTTTATAATATACATACATAGGCAGATAGATTCAATTGCATTGCATGTCAGTAAGTACATAGGTGTAAGTACCTGGCGAGCAAGTGTGTGCCCTTTCCTTTCTAAAAGTGACCCTTTTTTTCTCTTTACTGTTTCAATTTTTTTCCTAAGAACAAAACAATAAAGAAAACTGACAAAGGTGAGGTACTCACTTTAAGTAGCTCTTCAGTTTTAAGAAGTTCCAAAAATAATAATGTCTTCTGTTGCTCCTTCTCATATTATTCGTTAAAATAAACCCTGATAATTTTAATGGAAGAGAAAAAATTGAAGCACGACTGTAAGCTGTGATCTTCTTACCTTATCTTATTTTGAATTGTTTTGTAAATTGCAATTGTAATGGCAGTTGTTTTAAACAAGATAACAAGAAAAATAGAGAAAGATACTTAAGATATGAGCAGATGGTCTGCTAGCCCATAAATAGACCAAGTCCAGGTTTTTCGAATAAGTCAGGTCATGATTCAGAGGCCAGTCCAGTCATTCAAAAAGATAAATAAATGTACATACAAATCGTAATGAGATTTTCGTGGAGCCCTTGAAAAAATATTATATAAATGAGTGAGAGGGAGAGAGACTCCTCCATCCATTTTCCATTTTACTACACTTATATTTATTATATAAGCCATTAAGATAAAAAAAACGGTGATGTTATTTATCGCTGTTGTTATTGTTGTACTTGTTACTCTTGTTGTACTACAGATTATTTTAAGAGGATTCCTGTGACTTGTTAAAAATAAATCTAGAAAAAAATTATCTAACAAAAAAAGAAGAAGAATGGGTTGTTAGATAGTTAGATTGAGAGAGAGGAGTCCCGGTTAATTATCCTTTTCTCACTCACATCCATTCCACCTTCCACCATCCCTACAACCTGGTTTACTGGTTGATGAGATGGGGTAGAAAGCCAATTTTAGATGGTCCGACCGGTTGACTTGACTGAAAATGCATCTGCTTCTCTCTTCTGCTATCATTGTCTTCTTTTTTTCAAACTGATGCATTATGCATTTATCCTTTCATCCATAGATATATTTTTTATGATGCAGATGATTATGCTTTAGAATGAGTACTGGAAAGAGTTTTTTTAGAGGGCGGGGGATGAAAATGTGATACTGATACTCTCTCTCTCGCTCTCTCTCAATTTTGAAGGGTGAATTCATTTAAAAAATCTTTTTTTTCTTTGTTTGGGAAAAAGGTGTGTAGAGTATTTGTTAGTTGTCTTGTCTGTTTTGTGTGGTGAAGTATTAAAACGAGTACTTATTGAGTTTTTTCTTTTGGGGTTGGTGGAAATTGACTTCCACTTTTTTGATCAATTCACTCAATTCTCAAGTTCTCAGTTCAGAGATCTCAAGTTTTTCTTCTGGTTTTGACGGATGCTCAATCTGATCATGATGAGATGCGTTTTGTGAAGGAAACTGAAAATGTGTTTGATGTGCATCCTAAGTAGCTTGTCTACTCACACACACAAGGATTCAATCATGATGATCATCGTCTCGTCGTCAGAAACGTAAAAAAAAGTCGTCAGTGGTATCATCCTTATCATCATAACAAAAAAAAACCATACCACGAGTCACGACGACGATTCGAGAGAAGATTGACTCTCACAATCTTTTGTGCAGTGTTCCAATAAAATGCACCAGACAAGACAAGACACAATTGAACAAAGTGCATTTTTCAATATTCTGATGATATAAAGGTAAAAGGGTTAAAGGAAGGAATAGGAAATGATGTGTGTGCCGTGTAGTGTCGTGCTTGGTCTGTGGATAAAATTGAGTGCTTCTGTTAAAATATCCTTCTTTTTTCTTGGAGTTTTCAAAGATGCACTTTTTCTCCTTGAGATGCAGATGCAGCACAAGTACAAGTCACAAGTACAGCAACTGCATTTTATTTAGTATCATTATCATTTTTGAGGTTGAGGTTAAGAGATACTCAATTCAAACTTACATTTCAGTGAAATCTTTTTTCAGGAGAAGTGAACAAGATACCCAATTTTCTTCACTTCTTCTTCTCCTCCTCCTCCTCT
>JAQFZH010002721.1:0-15684 GCA_034695485.1 Entomobrya nivalis | reverse complement strand
TTGAGGGATTTAAACAAATTTATTCTGAATCGTTACATTATTATAACGTATACCTCAAATATCTTTTTTCTTCTACTACTCTTCAAATCAAGCTTGTTTGCTAAAACCCATTCATGCATTACATTAAATTATCCTCCTCATCTCTCTCTACGTTTTTATTACATTTTATTGCTACATTTTTCTTCTTGTTCAGCTCGACAAACTCAGTCGTTTTGTCCTCCTCGTCGCACTGCATGTACGACTCTTCTTCTTATCCCTCTCCTCCTTCCAAATTTTTGTCCTCGTTGTTGTCGTCTCGTTCCTCTTCCTCACCATCATTGTCTCTTGGAAAGTATCCAGAAACTAAAAAACACAGCCATTCTACATATTTTCCATTGTACTTGTTTTTATTATAGCTTAGCCAGCAATTTCCCCCTCTATCCGTCCATCTATCCGATATATATTTTTTGCAAGTACTTGTAACAACTTTCCATCATAATATTCATTGCTCACGCACAACAGCACGTAGTGAAAATGGCTGTGCATACATCTACGAGTACAGCAACAAACAAAATTTTTATAAATCTACTCCAACTATTATGCTTACACATTTTTCAAACAATTTTCCATTAAATATTATACCATTACTACATATACACACTTACACAAGACAACAGCGAAAGCAAAGCTTTTGAACTACTTTAAAATCTTCCACGTAATACCATCCCCACCACCCCCAACACGCATTCAACACTACGGCCACCGTCATCACCACTCTTTTAAGTGCAGAGATAACTCAGCTATGTAAAAATTTAGTTTATTATGAATCCGCTGTAGTATGTAATAAAATATACAGAACAACAACATTCACAAAAGGTAAACGTATAATGTAATAGCATCCATAACAAATCAGGTAAAACTCGTGGTAAAAAAGACCCAGGATAAAAACATGGAAACCATTATCACTGTCGACTTCACCTGCGAATAAACTAATGAAGTTGAAAAACTGCAAACCCTTTAATGTCAAACCCACGAAAATATTTATATTAAAAATATACAGGATAATCTAAGTAGTTTGCGAAGGTACAATGTTTAAGTTGTGACTTTTGACACGGGAGTCGAAGAAGTTGGATCAGATCAAACCAAAGTTAGAGAAAACAATGGCAAAAATATACTTATCCCCCGAATTTTAGCCCCTGTTGTTGTCCTAATTTTCATGAAAATCTGATGAAATTTTTGGATGGTAGAGAGTACACGGACATACAGAGTTTTTGAAAGTTTCACCCAGCAATCTTAGAAAGACATATTCTAGGCCTTAATAATCTTTTACGCACTCTCACCTTTTTTCTTACATGCATATTATTTTTCATATATTTGTTGTGCCGCTGCTCTGATGCTACTGCATTCACCCAAGAGATTTTCACTGCTGCTGTTTTTTTTACAAAACTGCAAAACAGACTTTGTTCTTTACCCTACAGTTTTTAAACTGAGTTTCCTTTTGTAAAAAGAAAACTCTCCGAGACGAAGAACAAAAGAGAAAAAAAGCAATGGAGAAGTGCATATTTTCACAAGTCTGCTGTCTATATCTTTCATGAAGGGGAATGTGCTCCTTCTGTCTCGACTATTTTTTTCTTTCTTCGTGTTTTTTACCTGTAAGTGGAGTTGCACTGGGAAATTTACTTGTGTGTACGTATACGTTTTTTTGCTAAAACACTATACTGCCAGTACTATTTACAGAGAGCAACACAAACCTGGATCAAATGTGGATTATTATGATGACGTGAAGATGATGATCATCATCCAAAAAAAAACTAAAAAGCGCCGAGAAAGGCTTTCACATTTCTTCAAAGGGTAAAAGCTCTTTTTATGGAGCAAGTGCAAAATTGAGAGCTAAAGAGATAAATAAAAAATGAAATCTACTTTGTAATTTTTTATGTACCTTTTTCTCTTGCGTTATGTGTACTTTTGTACATTTCCAGAGATAAAATACATTTAAATAGTAAAAAAATGCTGTCTACGACTGCGACTTTATGTCCGGTTATGATAATTGCTTCAAACGTATTATGTTTGCTTTGTTGTGATGTGAGGTTTTTTTTACATGAAAACTAAAAGTGCGGGGGCGACATAGGCTTATTTCTGCACTAGTCATTAAATTAAACGAAAAGTTTCAATGGAAAATTGCAGTATTGAATTGCGTCTGTCATTTGAATAGTATTGACTAGTTTTTTTGGTTGTATTGATAGCTTCATGACAAAGTTTTGACTTGACTAAGAACAGCGAAACAAGCCACCACAAAAGAAAGTGAACTGCATAAAACTAGTAATATGCAAATAGAAACCATTAATGGAAATATTTTTCACATAAAAAATTTCCAACCTTCCCATTATTTTATGTATGTATGTAAACCCGAGAAAAAAACCACCACACGAAGAAGGCACAAGGACAAAACCGTGTCTGGCGTTTTACTGGCTTCATAGTTAATAGTATGATGGTAGGTGATACTGAAAAAAAAGAAAACATGGTGAATAGGTAGTAAAAAAAGTACATGGTGTTGCTTACATGACATGATGAACATGTTAGTTTAGATGGGTTGAATAAGAAAGCGGGAACTGCAAGGAAAAAATTTATTGCCCTTTAGCCCTCGCATAAAAATCACTTTTTTCCTAGTACGGAATAGTTTTGAAGTAGTATAGTGGTGGGGATGGATGGATGGATGGATGGAGGGAGGGAAAAGAGAGGATAATGTGTAAGTAATGTCAATACTTGTTCTTCTTGTTCAATGAACAATAACAATAGTTGATGGTGCGTGTGTATAGCAACTAGCAAGCAATATTATTATGAATGCATAAGAAATACGAAAGACGAAGAAGAAGAAAAAAATATGCAAAAATAAAGGGAAGAAGTATAAATATATAGCTTATTTAGTTATAACTACAAATAAAGGATACAAAAGCAAAATAAATAGAATGAGTTGCGTTGCATCACCATCCATCCATCCATCTCATCATCATCACCGTCACATAAAAATGGGACAAGAAAAAGAAGGGAATCGGACACAAAAGGAAAACATGCATAGACGAGAGAATTGTAAAAGGAAATGAAATTATACGTCTATTCACATATATATGCTTTTGCTGTATGATGTTTCTTTGTTGTGTGACATGTCTTCCTCTTTTTTACATATATTTCTTGGTTGGTTTGTTGGAAATAAAAGGGAAAGGAGAAATGTTTAAAAAAAGAAACTTGTGTGTGGGTAACAACAACAAGAAAGAAGGGTTTATGTGAATAGTAAAAGTAATACAAGTAAAAAAGGGACTAAAAAAAGATAAGGATCTTTAAAACGAAAAACAGAAAGTGTAAAAGAAATATAATAATCATTATTGCTTTGTATGTAATATTTATTTATTTACTAAATAGCTTTATATGTAGAATACAAAATAAAGTATATAATTCAGCAAAGTACCACAAGCAAGACAAACGGTTTGTTTAAATATTAAAGCAAATATATTTTTTAAAGGGAGCTAGTCGTTAATTTTTTTTGCGGCGCCTTATTGTACATATTTCAATTTTCGACCATATTTTTTAATGTCTACATAAAATCTAGAGGAACATCATCTTTTTACATTTAATGTTTGTGCTTATCATTTTGTGATGTTGCTCTGTTGATATGAATATGATAATATGATGAGTCATTACATTCAGATGTTATTGGCAAATAATTTTTTTCGCGGTGTGTGTGTGCACCATGCCATGTCATGTCATCATGACATGATGACTTGTATGTGACATTAACTTTGTTTTTATGGCGGCTTTTAAAAAGAGGTACGGAAAATCACACTGACTCGGTGACTATTGTGTTTTTGGTTCGGTGAAAACGATAAAAAGGGAGAAAGACATGACATTAAAAGGATTTTATTGGCTTTTGAAAATCTGCGCCTCTCTGCCCTTAGCTGGTATACTCGCAAATAAAATATATTACGAGCACTTTCACTATTTCTGCTTCGAAAAAGAAACCTGGGACATCAGAGTATTTAAAATTCGTAGGACAATGGCTTAGAGTGAAGAGGTTAGAAGTATGTTATATGATGAAAGTGATGATAGTAACTTTGTGTCCATGCCAAATAGGCCATGATGCTGTGCACTTTGCCATTTTAATTTGCGAGATGACAGAAAGGGGCAACCATAAAGTCTCCAAGCATTTGCTTAAGCACAATTGAAGACAAGAGAGAGCGAAGGAAAGAGATGAATGGTTGGAATATTAAGAAAAAATATGAAAGCAAAACTAAAAGAGAATGGAGAGGGCTTTCTAGAATTAAAATGGATGAGTGTACTACTTCTGTAGTAAAGTATACTTGGCGTGGAAAATGTAAATTTTCCTTTTTCGTTTAATTAAAAAACAAAGAAGAGTTATTAATTGTAGCAGCGAATCAAGAAAACAATAAGGTTTGTTTGGCTAAGTTGTAAACGATTTACATACGTTACTTACGAGATTTAGTCAGCGAAAAAGTAATATATTAAGAAAGCTTCCTACATTTCACTCAACAAAGTCATCTGCTTGTGACACTTTTGAGAAAATCTAAAAATAAAAAATAAGACTTTCGTTTTAAACCTTTTGGAAAATTATGATGACGTTTCGACTTGAGTGTCTAAACACTTCAACTGCCTCTTAATGTATTTCTGCTATAAAAGCTTTGTTCACAAAAATCTTTTTAACTGAAATATAGGGACAAATCTCGTTTAATTTACTTAGCAAGCAGTCTAGGCCAGAAGCTATGAGAAAATTTCAAAGAATAAAAATAAAAATTGTCACTTTTACACATGTTTTAAATTTCTTTAAATTTTATAAAGAATACAAAAAATAAACGTATTAACAGAATATATATATATATCACTGTATTGTGTACATCATCTAAAAATCCCACTTCAAATTTTCAAAAAATATGAAGAAAAAACAAGTGTGTAGGAATGGATTTTTTTTGTATGAGTCAAGGATACCAGAAGAAGGCGGTATAGATACATCGAATGGGCATTATCATGCTTCAAGCATAATACTCAGAGAAAAGGAGAAAAAAATAAGAAAAAAAGCTAACTGTAAAAAAGCTAGCGGTGATGACGATGATAATGATGGAAGCAAGATAAGAAAGAAAAAGAAAAGTTTTAAGCTCAATTTGCCTCGTTGACATTGTGTAAAAAGGATATAAAGGATTTTCTCTTCTTCATTCTCCTTTTCACTTGCTACTTATATCATCTACTGCTCTCGTGCTTTACTTGCTCAGTTATTCGGAAAGAAGAACAAAATGATGATGAGAATGATGGGATGTGAAAAAGGAGAAAACTTTATTATTATTATTTTCTTATGAATGAGTGAGTAGTAAGTGGAAAGGGAGAAGGAAGGGATCTCACTTTCTTTCTTTTTTCTGTTGCTGCACGTTACGTAGTACATGGGATATGGCTATTAGGAATGGCAATGGCTTAAAAGGAGAGAAAAAAGGCTGTAAAGTGGGTTTCACTAGTCTAATAAGTGGAGGTGGAAAGGAGAAGACGTTGAAATGAAGAAGGAGAAAAGAGGACAATAACAAGAAGGAGTATTATTAGTAGTATTATTATTACTTCTGTTGGTGACGGGCAGCGAGGCAGTAGTAGAGAGGAGGAGGAGGAGTGTGTAGCGGAACAATTAGCTTCAAGTCTTTTTAACGCTAATATAGACTAATAGGCACCAACTGAAATATATATTGTTGTTTTTTGGTCGTGGTGCAAATGATGATGATGATGGGGAACTAAAGGATAAATTACAAGAGGGGTAAGTATAGTGGAAAAATAGAATGTGAGTGGGCCCACGACTCCAATAATAGCCAGCAAAAATTTTTGGGGAAGAGAGGAAGCCACTTGAACAAAAAACGCTATGCTTTCTACTGCTGCTGTTCTGCTGAGAAAATGAAATGAGAGGTGCATTGTTTATTTGAACAAATTAGTGGAGGAAAATGGGTGTTTTGAGAGAGAGAGAGAGACTTCTCTTTTTTCTCTTCATTTCATTTCGATTACAAGCACATTAAATCGTCGTGTGAAGAGGAGAGAGCTGCACTTGCAGTCAGCTAACACACAGAAGGATTAGGGGATTGTTTGCTTAAAAAGTAGAAACGTTCTAAACAACTAACGTATAATGCTAATGTTACCTAAAAAAAATAGGTAAAACCTGTGGTGAAAAAGGTCCAGAAATAAAATATGAATCGCTGTTATAAACGCCAGCTCCGCCGATGAATAAGCTTTTAAAATTGAAACGATGTGCAACGTCGTTAGAAAGTTTTGAAATTTGAAGTGAGTTTTCTTCGCATGAATCATTTTCATTTCTGTCCAACCGATGTACATATAAATACCAAGCATATGAAAATTCGCTCAGACATTGCATTATATTATGACACTAGAGCTATCACAAACAGGCAGACTTTTTTGTAGACCCATCGAGCGACCTTAGAAAGTACCATTCTTGGCTTAAATAATATAATACTTATAAGCATACGAATGCAACATTTATGCTATGAACGTTCCCCTATTAAAAACGTTAAAATTAGTCATATGAAAGTTTAGAGTTTCTCTGGATAAAATATGGAAGCAAATAAGCGTGTGGAAAATTCTCAACGTAATGATATGGGCATATATTATTTGGGAGAAAGGGGTATAATAGTAATAATATTATCTTCTACATCCTACATCGTCCAGCAAAAGTGAACGAAAAGTCTGCTAAAACACATAAAGCCGTTAAAAATGGGTTGGTAGTATATTATTTCATGCGGAATTTTTACTGTTCTATTTTATTTTCTATTCTGCTCATTTTGCGACTATGGTATTGTTTTAGCATCATCATTCAGGTCATTTTATTGCGGTTTTATTCTCTCCATTGTTTCAAAAAACATTTTTACCTTTTTGTCGGTAACGTCATCATTAAGTTATCATTATTTTGGTAACATTATTACATAAGATTAAGATTTTCAAATTACCCTCATTCTTACTTCTATTGTTTCTCTTGGATTTTTTTTACTACTTTGCTAAAATAATGATGATTTCGCAATAAAATATTAGCACTGTTATGTGTCTTTATCATACACCTTCTCTTCACCTACCTCTCGTTTTCAGATCAAACCAGTCTAAATGCCTCCAGAACAGGTTTTTTTTTGACAAGTTCGTTTTATGAGTCTAATAGTAATGGTCCATTAAGTGGGTTGTAATTGGCTCTTGGGTATTAAAACATGGACGTGGAAGTATAAATAGCGTGTTGTGTAGTTGTAATGGTAATTAAGAACACTGGAATTGACAAGAATCAATCCACCCATTCAGGGTTTCTTTTCATTGATAAAAGATTCAGTGAACTGAACATGAGCAACTAACGGAACATAAAAATATTAATGGTTCCAGTTTCATCAAGCTCATTATTACAATACAATACAATTATATGTATATAACATAATCATCGATATGTATACAAAATAATTGATTTCTTTAACTGCACTGTATTTTTGAAGTTGTTGCAAATCTTTTTAGTTCTTATGCTATTTGGGATATTTTTCTACGTACAGGTGTGCAAAATTTTGTACTTCGCACCTCTCGCTTACTTCCTCAGAATAAGGTCTAAAATGTGATAAAATTGTTTTCATTTTATAGTGGCCATTTAAAAAATGTCAGTATAATTTCATAAAAACAGTATGAGTATGTCAAGCCAAATAATGTAAATAAAGCATGAAGGTATAGTTGCAAAGTAAATTGTAATTAAGTATTTTTTCAAAGTATGCTAGCACTACATACCATATAAAATTGAAGTAGTCAAAGTAAAGCAGCTAAAGTGAGGAATTAAGTTTATTGTCTCACTCTCAAACCACCACCGCAACAGCTCCACACTTTTCATTATTCTTTCGTCCTTCCCACCATCCTCCTCCTATTTACCTAAGAAAGTAGAGAGTTCTTTTGTTCTTGCCACGAAACAAGAACAAGGCGGAGGAGGAACGAGCATCCCTTTACTCTGCTATTACTACTCTACTGAAGACTGAATGAAGATATTATATTTATGACGATGATTATGATGGTTTAATATTAATATGGGCAATTACTATATGCCTTCTACTCCTGCGACAAGTAAGTAAACTTATACGACCACCATATCGAACTATGGCATCATTGGAGAAATTCTGCATTATTATTTATATTAAGTATACCGTATGATTATGCAATGCAATAGTGCCAGTTTCTCGAGCACTACCTAACTTTCACCGCAGCAGTATAAATAGCAAAAGAGGGATTTTACTGGTGTGGTGTGGTGAAAGCAGCAAAAAATAAAACAATACGATATTCTTCCTTGTTATAGAGCTACTAAAATAAGAGTAGTAAGGGTTTTTGGGAATTTCGAGGTGGTTCGTGGAAGGCGAGGATTAGATTAAATTAGGAACAAAAAAAAACATTTTCCCACCTCTTCTACTTACTACTCATCTGTGTGTCGTATTGAAGCAGTGATGATGATGCGGTGTGGTGGTTGTGGACGACAAGTTTTCTGGGTAGTGGTGGCGGTGGTGCATGGTGTGTGGCAGGCAGCAAACTAGTTTGGAAGGCAGACTCTTGATGATAAGTAAGGTGAATAAAAGAAGGAATTACATGGCACTGGAAAAACTCTTGGATATTTACAAAGGATTAAGCAAACAAGAGCTTTTCACAAATTAGTTGACAACGACGACGACGGCGACTGAATTTTAGTTGGTGGTGGAATATATATGGTGTCATGTAGTACCATACCACGACAGAAAATAAGACAAAAGGGTTTTTGCGGTAAAGGTGAGATGATATTATGATGGTTACTTTAGGGTGGGTGTTGGATGCAGAAGGGCTGGTTATTATGCTACATGGAAACACATAAAATACATTGCATTGTCGCATATATATAATATCTTTATCTTCAGTGGAACTTTTTCAGAAATAATTAGTTTTTATTGAGGGATTATTTGAGCAAAAAAAATTTGTGATGCATGCGTAATCAGAATTAGAATAGCAAGGGTTATTCTCGACATAATAATAATTCAACTTTTGATGATATTTGCTCAAGTAATTTATTTTTCCAGGAATAATTTTAAGTTTAATAATCTTTCATAAATTTTTGCTCTGCTGTCTGAGAGAATATGCGATCTTTTGTTCTTTTTTTACACAATTTCCAAGGGCAGTTTGGACACGCTCGACTAACATTTTTGCAATGGCTTATCTGAAGTAGAAATATAAACGCATAAAATATAAAAAGATAATGAGTAATGATGACGATGATGATATTATGTATGGATGAATTAATCTGTTTTTCTTTCACCATCAAAACCACTTTATCCTCACTTCATCACCACCCAGCCAGATCCCTACCAGAGAGAGACATCACAGTTTGTTCTCGTTCTCATAAAACAAAATTTCCTGGAATGACGTCTATTCCCATCCATAACTCGGGTTAAATTTATGTTATTTTTGTGGTGGAATGTAGCGAACTCGTTAATTCTTTTGTTAGTTGGATTATCGCTAAATTAGCTTCTTGTTTAGATATGAGCTCGGTTCTACACGTACTTAACAAATAATATCAGAGATATAGTAGTATTTTTTCTCTCTCTCAATTTACCCCAATTAACCGACTTAACTGCAATCTACATTCAACATTCTTCATTATTCCCTGCTTGCTTAATCAACCTAGTAATGCGTCTCTGTTCACAGAGTAAAAACTAATCAAGTTCCGTATTGTTTGACTTTCATTTTTTTGTGACAATATCATCTCAAGAAAAAGTTTCTGCTCTACTTCTTTTAATGTAGTTCGACTAAATGTACACTTAGATGATGAGCGTGAGGAGGATTTGGAAGATATGAATAAAAAAAGGTAAATTAGGTTTCATGCCAATTTGCACACACACACATATACACGCACGCACGCACAGCTCACTTTTTTCCCTAACAAGCTATTCTCGAATTTCTTTTACAGTTGAGTTGACTCTCAAATTCAGCTCAAGCTACACGGCTCACCCTATCCATTCCTATTCTTCTGCTACTTTTCCTCCCCAAATGTTGGTTTGTCTAACAAAGCCAAAAGGGCCAATGCTATATCAGTCTAAAGCACTCCACCACCACACTACCAATCCACTCGATAAACCAAGTCCACTCATGCATGCAACTTGAGAGAAGAGGAGAAAGAGAGAGAGAAAAAAAAAGAATCTAAGTCAGCAAGAATAGGAGGAAAGCATGTTTGTATGTGTTACATATATTATGTATGTGGCTTTATTGATACAAATGGCTGTACTTTTCTGTGATGATGTTGATATTCCACTTGATTTACTTTACTCATGTTGTGGACTCTGCTCTGCTGAACTAGTGGACAGCTCAATCAAAATGAATGATTGAATGACATGACATGGGTCACAATGAGCGTTCTGATCGCAATGATGATACTATGTTGACCATGTAAACTAGTACGACAGTGTTGAACATGCCAAAGTTTGTTGTAAGTTACAATGTTGTTCTTCGTATTGTTAGTATCACTGTTGTACAAGAAGAAAAATAAAAACCCAGTGAGAAAAGTTGAGAGTCATCCATCCGTGTATGTATGTCTTCGTCTTCTTATGTTTACCTTCCCAAGGAAAAGAGCTTTGTGTCAAGTAAGTGAAGTGGATTGCCAAGTGAGCTACAGGGTGGATGGATGGGTGGTAATGGTAAGAAGATGGTAATGGCACCCATGTAACATCCATTTTTATTCAGAGAGTGAATTAAAAGCACTTCTCCTGAACAAGCAGCCCAAGAAAAAAAAAAGTTTTTCGCACGGTTGACAAATTGAAGAAGAGTAAAAAAAAATTGTTACATGAACGGATGTACACTTTTTTGTGTACATAATCAAAAGGGTTTGTTCATACAACGCAATGGCGATTAGAAATGTGGACAATAAAAGTATTTTACTTGCATATATTATGAAGGCTAAAGTCAGATTTTATTTGTTGTATGTGTTGGTGTACGATAAATTTGGACAACCCCATTCCAAGAATTTTGACTGTTTATGCCTGTTTGTCCAAAAGTGTGTGTGTGTGTGTGGGCTCCTTTGGCAAACGTGAAATAGAGAACGAAGTAGGGAAAAAGTATGCTTGGGAGTTTGTGTTGGTAATGACTTGGCGATAATGTAAATTGCCTAGTTCTCTTTCTTTGAAGTTTTTTTTTCATGTGTTCCTTTCACGAAAGAGTGAAGGAAACCAACTGAACGAATATGTCGTATCACTTTACTTTTGGATGACGCCGATCACGATCAAAGGAAAACGTCACGCTGGAGGAAATGTCCACATTATATAAAGTAATGATGATTTTAGTGGAACGCAAAGCTTGTTATGGTATGGAGGTTTAGGGTTTAATATTGTTTTGCATTTTCTCGTGAACAGCCCCATCCAAAAAAAGAAAACCTAGTATAGAGGTAAAGCGAGAGAGAGTTAAAGCAAACGAAAAGGGGAAACACACACACAGAAAAATACACTCTACTTATTTAATTGGAGAAAAAAGTTTGTTATGTACATATGAACATATAGCTTTGGATAGCGGAGTATAATGAAAGACATAAGGGAAAGAAGGTAGATACAAGGCTGATTTGTAATGACAACAATTTTCCACATGATATTATCCTGGGTCTCATACAAATTAAATATTTAGTCAAGTTCGTGACTTATTCAGGTAGAGAAAACGGTGGTGAATTTTGTAACTTTTCAATTGAATGGAGAAAGCAACGAAAAGGAACGAGAGAATTGGAAGGAAGGAAGACACTTAAAAAATATATCTAGGTAGAGTTTTAGTGGAAGTGGCACAAGTGATGCAATGCTGTTGGGGTTGGTTATCTGTAGTGAGTGGGAAAAAAGTGGAAGGAGGACAAGTGACGCTTTCTCTTTACAGCTGAGTGGAATTCAAAATGATTGCTAGTCAAACGCACACGAACGCAACTATACACGTACACAAGAATAAAAATTAAAGATAAATGATGATCTATCCATTGTCATTATCAACAACATGAGCATAACATATAGTCTCCAGTTTGTCCGAGACAATCAAAGTATGTAAGAGAGAAAGTGGTGCAGTTTTTTCCTCGGAAATATAAAGACTGCTTTAATTGAAACTGCACTTGAAAAAGCACATCTTTTCATGATTACTCACAACGCACGCACATTACAACGCTGTCTTGTCAGTTGTGTTTGTATATTTTATGAAGTGCAAGGAAGTACAAGAGTTATAAATAAGTAATATAAAGGAAAATATTACAAAGGTAGAATTCAGCCGCGACAAGAAAGTAAGTAGTAGCATTGTGGTAGTATGGTGATGTAACTAAAAATTACATGACTTTAAAGTTGTTATTGTTTTATGACAGGTTTCATCTGAAACTTTTGTTGAAGAAGTGGAAAATGAAACTACTTAGCACTACCTCACAAGCTTGTCTTTCTACATAGGTAAAATACAACAAAACTGTCAGTTTTGCGTTTTCTCCTCGCAGCCTTTTAGCGTTGCTGTAGTGTTGTCAGAAGATTGATACCAAAATGGACTTTTGTATTTGCATTTTATGCAACAAAACAAAACATGTACAAATGTACACATAAGTTACACATGAATTGTTTATATTGCTTTCCTTATCATTTCCTTATTCCCCAACAAATTTTTGGCAGTTTGAGCAACCCTTACTCATTGCATAAAAATAATAGGATGTAAATAAGGAGCATCAACAAAATATGGGGAAAATGTTAATATGCCTCTTTCGTATTTGTACGTATCTTATCCGCATTCTGCCATGCATAATCGCTATTTTTTCAAATTTTGGTCTTACAAGCACGCACAGCAGTATTAAAAGAGATCTCACAAAACCAACATCCAAAAGCCAGCGAGAAAGAATGAGATGAACATGAAACACAACAGCACATCTTAATATATTATGATTTACTACCACTCAACTAACTTGACTTAACTCAACAAGGGCGATGAACACGACGCGACGACAAAGAAGAAGCGTGAACTTTTTTTAACGTCAGAAGCGAGATGCTAGTACTACTTTACTACTACTGCTTTTACATTTTATGCCTAATAATTATGTTATGTAATGTACTCCATTTAGACTGAGCTAGTCCAGAGTCTAAGAGGATGATGATGATGTTGAATGTTGATATGACGACGAGTTTCAACTTTAGAATAATCTATAACAGCCGCAGTAGTAAAGCTAATATTTATGCAACCAAAATTTACAGCCGCTGACGCTTCCGTGTGTAGAAATGTTGCTGCGACCTAACAACAGTCCGATCTCTTTCGTTTTTTTAAAGTTTGTCTCGTGTCTTATTTTGCATTAGAAGAGTGTGACTCGGTCGGTGTCAGTTTTCATTGCCGTTTTGAGGGAAGCACACAAAACGTAATTTTAATGAAATATAACATCATGATCAGCAATGAACCAGCTCATGCCATTTTACTACTGCTTAAACATATTTTGGTGATTATCGTTGATGCTCAAATTCCTCTTACAATGATGAGTTTAAGGAAGAATAGGAAGAATTATGCCAGATAAAATGGAAATGGCTACCAGGATCACGCAGGGTGCAATGAATTAGTCGGATGGTCTCTTTATTATATTTTGGAAAGGATTAAAAATTATGAAGGTTTATACAAAACAAAAAAGAGATATGTTCCAGTTTAAAGGCTTTTCTTGCTATACGATTGTAGATACATTTTTTTCCCAGCAGTTTAGAAAGGAGCAAATTTGTTTATTGGCTATGTATGTAATATCTATAGTAGTATATTTCCACTAAAACCAGTTGTTAGAATAGTGCTAGCGACTTTCGTCGAGATTTTGATGGGATGTCTTTGGGTATTTTGTGGAATGACGCAAAGGTTGGAAAATCCTATTTTAATTCTCTTTGACTACCTTGTAAGCTACCTTACATCAGCTTTACACCAACTGTTTAAGCTCACAGTTGACTTGGTTGTTGCTGCTACTGAACTGTAACTAGTAACTACATTGTAACATTACTAGCCAATCATGCATTGCATGTCTGGATTTCCAAAAGTAAGTCAAGTCAATCAAGACCTGTCATTTGTAGCATTTCTCCGTCCCTCTTTTTCCCTCTTCGTCAAATTTTCATCTTTATAATCGCTATGTTTTAGTCAGCCAGCCCGATGACACTTTGACACATTTTCCTTTTGTATGACTTGACACACAAACACACGCTCTCCTAACAACCAGAAATACTCTGCGTAACAATGGATGATAATTAATCATAATTAAGCACGTTTTTGTACAAGCCTTTATGAGATGGCTGAGAAAAGGAGGGTGTTTGGAAACCAGACACACACAGTCTAATATGGGGTATTACAAGACAAAATGGGGCTACTTTTTTTTCTTACCGAACCGAACACAAGCAAGAAAACCGGAAAGAGGGAAATAAAAGGAACAACAAACAATCAAGATAACAATTTTAAATCAGCAAAAAGTTTCACAAGGGATTTCCTTTTACTTTTCTTGTCATCATCTTCTACATTACAAATTACTTGGAAAATACTTTCTTCATCATTTCTTTTTTTCCACTAGTCACCATAAAAGAAGAAGATGAACACGAGTACAAAATGATGATGAAATGATTTAGTTGGAAAAATACTCTTGGTATCCCTGAAAGAAGACCTCATTTTATATACTCTCGCCCTCATCATCATCATCATGATTACATCTCTCTCTCTCTCTCAGCTCATCTTGATGATGATCTTGCTCACTGTGAACTCCCACAAGGCAAACCCAGTTGACACCATCAGACAATCATCATCAGTATCAGGAAAAAAAGAAAATATCATCGTCATCAACATCATCCATCGTCTTTCTTGTCACCATGATCATCATTGCCATTTTTTCATCTTCTTCTTCTTCTCCCAAAAGACTTTTTTTCTGGAACCGTCCTCAATTTGTTTTTCCTGGCATTCCTTCAAGAAAAAATATAAAAAGTGGGTAACTCCATATTCCTCACTGCAACTATATACACTACATTTACAATAACAACAGCTGCTTCTACTTTCTCTAGTTGTTGTTGTTGCTGTTCAGTTGAATTTTTTTCTTGTTCCAACTTTTTTTTCTAGCTCAAGGAAAAAAACAAAGCTTTGGGGAAAGGAGACCTTATTCCTCCACAATTCCCATTGTCTCCATCTCTTTATTTTTTCATTGTGACAATGATGATCGTCATATGTTCTCGTAATGACCATGTTTGATGATGATGTCGTCTCACTCTCACACACACACACATTCCGAGAGAGACAGATGAAAAGCAAGTCCTTAACATCATCAACCCTTGTACAATATTAAGACAAGTAAATAGGGTGAAAACTTGCTTTCCTCTTCATACCACTCGCTAAATTTTTTTGTGTAATCCCATTTTTTTCCTACTCAACTTGATCCACCGCAAGTTTTTCAACAAAGTGCTATTACATTTTTTCCCCTTTGTGGCTACCGGATGATGATGATGGTTGGTTGGAACAAAGTCGAGCAATCTGCTTGAACAAATTTTATATATTTTTCCTCTTTCTTCTTGTCGTCACCGTCATCATCTTGGTCATGTTCATACAGTGTTCCAAGCGATGACGATGATGACGACAACAACGAGGACGACAAAAGATCACAAAAAATGTATCCACTAGAGACCCCAGGAAATAATAAGACCATGT
>JAQFZH010002720.1:0-15685 GCA_034695485.1 Entomobrya nivalis | reverse complement strand
TGGAAACAGCTAAAAGGGACACACTTCAACTTGTGCAAGTGGTAAATTATTCTTTTATTTTTGCTTCAGTTGAGAATATCTTTTACAAATTCTTTCTACGATCTTTTTTTATGCTCTCCGGCAATTTCATAGCCTCAAATCCAATATACCTACACACTTGACGTGTATTTATACGCACTATTATTAGTACTCGAAACTTGGGTTTGTATTAAGCAAGAATAAAATGAACCCATTTTCTTTTCTCGAACTTTTCCGTGCAGCGTTTTCTTGTTAATACTATCGTCAGAATCTTCATCATCATCATCGTCGTCGTTGTCATTATCTCTTTCACTTTATTATCATGCTTTCTTTGTTATTAAAGATCTTTCGTCACGGGGATCGGGCTCCAACTTACACGTATCCCAATGATCCATATAACGATACAAGCCAGTACTGGCCTGAAGGACTTGCTCAACTAACGAACGTAAGTATTTTGTGCTTTTTGTTCATTCTGTAGAAATGGCGCTAGCAGCAGTTAGTTTCCCGTCTACTATAGTTAATGAACCCTTAAATCCCCGTTTTCTTCTCGGGAAAAAAACTTGGTGCTATTGTACTATTCGGAATTTGCTGACATTCAATACAAAAAGGAATAGTACAATTCAAGGCAGCGATTTGAATGAGAATGCATTAATCCCTTGTTCTTAGTTTTAAACGTAGGCTTTCATTTCTCGTACCGAGAATAGTCACAAACATTTTGTGCTATATGCAATCTGTTTAGTTGCTTGAAGAGAACTCATTTCTTGAGAGCTTTTTCCGTTTGTTTCATAAATCGAATCTTTAGAAGAGTACTTATTTTCAAAGGTAGTGTAAAATACGCTTCAAACAGCAATTTTGGGCAAAACTACGAGTGCATTGCTTTCTATTTTTGGTATTTATCAAGAAAACCATGCAAATGTGAAGAGAATGCATATAGGTATACTTATAATGCATAGTAGTATTGTTGTAAATGACGAGGAGTGTTTTACAGAGAAGCTTGATGAATGAATAGGCTATAGAAAGACATTCTCCATAAATCCAACTTGACTGCACGCTGTGATTCCAGTTAGACAAGAACATACAAAAACACAACAACCCCAGAGAGAAATATTTTGTTACAACAGCAGTCAGTCTTGTGTTGTGTAGTCTTCTTTAGTCTTTTATTTTTCAATGACAAATCCGCATAAAATAATAATGACAAACATTCGCATTTTCCTTATTCTCTTTGTTCCATTTTTAGCGGGGTAAAATGCAACAGTATGAGTTGGGACGCTATCTGCGTCACCGCTACGATGGTTATCTGGGGAAAAAGTATAATCAAAAGGAATTGTACGTGACAAGTAGTGACATGGACCGTACTATTATGAGTTTGGAATCCAATTTGGCAGGTTTATTTCCTCCTGTAAACCATTGGAATCCGAAGATTGAATGGCAGCCGATCCCTTTACGAACGATCCCTTGGAAAGACGATAAGGTGACACGATATGATTTTCTCAAGTTTTGTCTTTCTCAATATCCCTCTTTTCATGTCTCTTCTTCAACCTTTTCTTCTCTTGTTTATTCCCTTTGATTTGATTTGTCTGCTAAAAACTGGAGACTCTTTCTGAATATGATCCACATTTACCACAGGGTTTTCAATTGGAAACTTGTATACTATAGCCTTTTTTTAGTTTCATGTTTTGGGTATAGTTGATCACGTGTATCATAAATGTAGCAGACTTTTTTTTTCCTTAGAACTATTTGTGTTAAATTTCAAAAACAGTCTATCGAAAAAGTATAGTTTTAGTTTTTCAAATCTCCTGTTTCACAGGGAGCGAAAAATATCATCACAATCCCGAAGATGTAAAGAGACACTTGTATACATACATGTGCACAATACAGACATGAACTGATATTCGAGAAAGTTGTTGTAGACTATCAAACAAATAATTTTATTATTAAAACTTGGCAGAGATTCGTTTGCTGTTTGACGTGTTGTCTAAAGTGTTTAAAAGACAGAAACTGTTACATATAACATACAAATACCTATTTCAAACAAGTTTAGTATTTATATATTAAACTGAAGCTGAAGTGAAACTTTATGTTGCAAATTCGTTTTTTATTTGCTAAGTAAACCTTAAAAATTGTTATGCACAAGCGTATTTTCTTACAACACTATTAAATTGAAGAGAACCATGTTTTACATAAAAAGCTGTAGCTTTCTATTCGCATGTGAAAAGAAATTCGTAGTGAAATGGTGAAAAACAAGTTGTGTACTTTACCCCACAAAAGAACGAAAGAAAAAGCACCAGCAGCATCTCCGTAAAGATCATGAAAAGCATTTACACTCTGAATTATATATTATGACAGAGATGGATTGGAGGAGATGGGTTAAATCGTATACCACCCGCATATGCTTCATGAACATATGTAAACCCACCTACACCACATATACTATACAACACACACACTTAATAGCAGAAACGATCATTATGATGTTATCTATTTTCTTTTCATCCATTTCCTCACTCACAATAATAGTCTGGGTGAAAGCCTCTCTCTTTCTCTCTCTGTTGTTGTATGTTTTTTGCACTTTCGCATCTTCTTTATTCTTTTGCTGAGGAGAAAAGAGAAAGCCCTTTATTGAATTTCTCACTGTTTCTCTTTCTGTCTGTTTTGTAGTTCCTACATAACAACGTCAAATGCCCAAGGTACAACGAGATCCGACGAGAGTTCTACACTTCCTCTGATGTAGTTCGTAGCTTGAATGAAGAGAACTTTGAGTTTATTCGGTACTGTGCCGAAAAATCCGGTTTACCAGCTACCACCGTAAAGGAGCTATATCCTCTGCTGGATGTGCTCTACGCTCAGGTTGGTTGGTTTTTCTATAAGCCTCCTTATAACGTTTATTTCTTCAGAGATTTCTTAATACACATTGTTTAACTTTTACTTTAATCCTCCCATGATTTCCCAAGACTCTGAATTACCAATAACGTAAATGCCTACACACAGGGCAACATCAGAATATTTTGTTTTTTATGTACTTTTCTTGCGAAACTCTCAAGCGTATAAAAAGTTTGAACACGAAGGAAATTAAAGTTTACAAAATAATTCTTACAATATTATACGAACTAACGTATGTAAAGTTGTAACATCTTCAACTACGTCATTAACACTTATTGTTGTGCTATCATCATTAAACCATGTTATTTCCTTTTTATAATTTCAATATTTTATCTTTTTTCGTTGTATTAATATTTTATTTATCAGGCTTCACACAACTTTACACTTCCGGAATGGGCACAAGGAGAAACTCTTCCTAAATTGATTCAGCTATATTCTATTGTCAACACGTGGTCTACTTATACTGAAGAAATGAAACGTCTTTGGGGTGGCCCACTTCTCAACCTTCTTATTAAAAACATGCAAGCTATCGCTGGGCATCTTGGATCAAATCCGGGAGATGCTCATTCCATCAGTCATGGGGTTAACCGTAAAATGCTTATGTATTCTGCCCATGACTCCACGTTGGCTAGGATAATGAATACTATGGGAGTTTTTCGTCCACATATGCCACCGTATGCTGCGGCTCTTTTAGTTGAACTTCACCAGGACATAGAAACTCGTGAATATTACGTGGAGGTAAACAACGAGTACTAAAAAGCAGTTGTGCACTTTTTCCTTATAGCGTACGAAATATTATGCATAAAAACCAATTTATATGACATGTCATACCTTTTCCTTTTCAAGAAGGAAAATCTTTTTATGACATTTACTGTTAAAAATGCTTTCACTTTTAAAATGGATATGATTTTTGGACGTGTCATGAAAGCAAGAAGTCAAGATGACTCAAAAACAAATACTAGCATCTTTTTACGTAACGACTTTATTATGTTCATTGATATTCCTGGTTGGCTTGCACAAGACCCTCCACATTGCCAAATGTTTCCACAACGTATCATATTTTATGGCATTTGGCATTGGCAGTAGAAGTATCGAGGTTGGTGGTGGGTAATGACGTTTTCTCCTTTTTACATTTTCAGATTCACTACAGAAATAGCACGCAAAAAGCACCTCACCTTTTGACGCCCGAGAAATGCGGACATCCATGCAAATTACAGACGTTGATTGAGATTAGTCATCCTTTGATCCCAACTGATTGGGTAAAAGAATGCCAAATGGATTCCGCAAAGCCTACGAATTTTTTCGTTTTGAAGATGCACGAGCACGATGATGATGATCAGGCTGATGAAAACAATATTGACATCAACAGAATTGCGCTCTATAATTCGGATACCACTCAACCCCCATCTTCTAGTACTCCATCTGCTTTACGTAAGTTAAAGGCTTAAAGCTTTTATCTGATACTTTAAGTGTTAGATCACGTACGAAATTACTGCGTCGTAACTCTGTTTTGATAAGTGCGTGTATTATGCGTTATATTATAGTAAATCGCTTGTGTATTCTGTTCAAGACTCTTCAAAAAAACAGGGACAAGTTGGTATTTCAAGCACGTTTACGTTGCTGTTGAGTTGAGAAGCGTTTTTCTCATAACATACTAACTTATTTGTCAGGATAGAATAGCTTTATCACAAATTAATTTCTACAGAAGAGTTATGTTATAAGTGTTGGATTAATAATGGAATACTTAAAATTAAAATTAACGCTTTAAATTGTTGATTTTGCAGAACTTGTTTTAATGTGTATTGGTCTACTGGCTACCTCCGCCCTGGCCGCATTTGTCATAGTCAAGGCCATGAAATTCCGAAAGGGGAAAGGTGATCAGAGTAGCAGCAATGGTGGAGGTGACCGATCCTGGTTTGTTGGCTGGATGCAGAACAAACCAGCATATAAACGCTTTGCATACGAGCAACTGTGATGTGATGATTTTAAAACTAGCCAATAATTATTTTTTTAGCCAAACTTAACTTATTTTCGATTAATATGCTGTTATGTATTTTGACTATAGCAAAGTTTTCATTTTAAAACTCCGGAGTCTCAGTACCTTAAAATATACTTTTAGATTGACCAGAGGAAATGATAAGCCATTTTTATCCAATTTTATTACAATGCAATTTTTAATCTTTTATCCTCAGTAATTTCTGCCTCTAATTTCAGTTCATTTATATTATTAAAAAATAAAGCTGTGATTTTAACAAAAAGTCTGATGGTGCTTGTACGTATTATTTAACTTCATGTCATCTCAAATACTTAATTTAGTTTTGTGAGGTTTTTAATTACATAGTGATCTATGTGCATACTAACTGCATATACTATTTGTCAGATTTTTCTAACAAGCCAGTTCAAGTGTGCTTAAATTCTGATAAATTGACAATTTATATAATTATTTCATAAAAATTACTTTTTTCCACAGTTGACAAAAGAAAGACCACGTACAGGAAATGACAAATGACACAACAATGTCAATGTCAAAGTGCTCTATTAAAATATATGTAATCCTCAGTGACGGTTGGCGCATCTATCATATAAAAGCGATCCAAGATTGACAGCTTAAATCACAGTTGATTGACAACTTGAAAAGTAATCATTTGCAAATAAGAACACCAATATCATAAATCTAAATTCAAACGGTTTAATCCAAACCTATCAAAATGAGAACCATAATCCTTTGTGCTGTTTTATGTGTCATTGTTGGAGTTGTCTACTCCATGCCACACGCTGAGCCACAAGGTATGCACGAACAATATTAAAATATTTAACAATGTCAAATAACCAAGTTTTATAGTAATTTCTACATTGAGGGTAATAATTCATTGTTTAAA
Source organism: Entomobrya nivalis (assembly GCA_034695485.1). Lineage (NCBI taxonomy): Eukaryota > Metazoa > Arthropoda > Collembola > Entomobryomorpha > Entomobryidae > Entomobrya > Entomobrya nivalis. The sequence goes on along the minus strand of JAQFZH010002720.1, from coordinate 9,908 downwards.
GACGCAACACCAGCGGTTCCACCAGCACCTCCAAGCGGTTCCCCACCTGAAGGTTCTCCACCACCTCCCCCACCTGGAGATATGGGTTCAAAGAAGCCGTGTAACAAAACCGGTCCACCTCCAACCCCGGCTCCTGCTTCCTAACGGGTTTTCAAAACAACCAATTACGATTATCCCTCAACGCTATCCAATGCAGCTGTACTAAATTTCGACAGTTAAAATTTACAATATATTAATTTGCCTACGGTTTAAGTGAAAATTACAACTTGGTCACTAAAATAAAATGAGGATTAGGTCATGTAACTACAACGTGATATTATTTATCATCATTATAAACGTTCACCATACAAGGCATTGATATGACTTTCATTGTATTACTGATAACAGTGCTGGAAACAAAATGCAACCAAATCATCTTATCTTTTTTTAACCTTTGCATTATCAATTTTATGCTACAAAAACTAAGTGTGACAGCATCGCTGGTTTTTTAGTAAACAATCACAACACGCTAACAACTGAAGTACTAATAGTAAACCCCATTGTTTTCACTTTTCAGTAAATACTTTCGTGTATTCTACTTTTTTAAAGTACATACCTACCTATGCAATTTTGTTAGTAAAAGCTGTCGATTATGACTTTGAAATATGTATGTGGTCATGGACAAACGTACAAACAAAAGATATTATAACAAAACGTTCTCAATTTGATGCGCTTTTATTTACAGTTAAACCATTAATCAATCAGTTACTTTATTGCATGCAAGCACTATTTACATATGATCCACATCTTATCATATCATATCACATTCATAAACTTCACGATATAAGTAGTTCAGTTCAGTTGCCTTTCGTTTACTTAAAACCTTCAGACATCCTTTGTACTGACACGAGTGACCCGATTGCAACTGAAGGTAAACGAAAACACCGTTTTTACAAAAAAAACTTATTGGTTTACGCATTTTTCTTAAAAATAAACTCTCACAATGGCATTCTCTGTGAAATATCAGTAAATTCTTCGTAAACAAACTTACCAAGACTGAAAAACCATAAAAATTATTGCATACATAATAAAACTTGATATGAACTACTCAATGTCTATGGTCGTTCTTATTTTTGGATTTCTTGGAATCCTTCAACCTGAGCTCGCATCTTCAAAAACGAATCTCGATACACTTTTTATGTCACAAGTGGTAAGCTTATCCGATTTTAAAAAGTACTCTCATAAAAAATCTAAACAAAATTGATCAATAATTTTCATGGGTTTATAAAAAGATATTCCGACATGGGGCAAGAACTATTGACCAAACATACCCCACAGATCCATACAAAAACGAATCTTTTTGGGATCCTGGCTATTCACAGCTAACAAACGTAAGTTTATTACGAAAAACATACATAATCCCCTTTTCTCTATGATAAAAATTCGTTCATGCCAAATTTCCGTAAAGGCTACAGATTTCACAAGATTTTGGCATTGATAATGTTGAGGGTACAACTTTTCGTACAATGTCATTTTCTAATTTAATAATTTTCAATCTCATCTAGTTAGGAAAATTTCAAGGCTACAACTTGGGACTTTTTCTTCGCCAAAGGTATGATGGGTTTGTCAAAAACACCTACGAGTTGAAGGATATCTACGTGCAAAGCTCTGATTTTGCGAGAACACTGCAAACGGCTTACTCTGTTATGGCTGGGTTTTATTTGCCTAACCATATTTTAACAAAGGAAAATGAGACGGTGGAGGAGTATCTTACAAACAACAACACAGTTGAAATCCCTTTGCCTTGGAAGTCTGTTCCAGTTCATACAGCTCCAGTGGAGCATGACAATGTAATACACTAAAATGTAATCGTACTTTACTTGTATATGAATTACGAATTCTTGTTGAGTTATGACAAAAATTGGATTACTGTCTTTTCAGGAAAATTCAAGTATCAAAATCATACATCAATTTTGATTTATTGTAAACATTCCAGGAACTAAACTGTATCTTGTAGACACGTGTCGTAAATTTTCTTTTTTCCTTTTTTTTCTTCTGAAAAATAGCTACTTCGACAACAGGCGGATTTCTGCCCCCGTTATCTGCAGGTATTTGGAGACCTGACTAGGGATTCAGAGGCTGTACGAACGGTTTTCCAAGAGAATAGTGATATTTTAGAATACTTTTATAACCAAACTGATGCAAAGAATTTTATGGACGCTTTGCTAAGTATGGATACACTTTTTACTGAGGTACTTTAAATGATGCACTAATGTGTAATGCGTTTACAAGTGTTCTTTTGAATAAATAGAGATAATTTAGAGAGGCCTGAGAATATGTACATTTGTTCCTTTCTCTTAACAGGAATATTACAATATCACGTTGCCCAACTGGACTGAATCTCTTTTTGCTACTGACAAGGCAAGAAAGTGGTTTCTCTTCTTCTTTGAGTACATTACATACACAGATGAAATGAAAAGACTTCGTGTTGGACCTCTTTTGGAAAGACTGATAGAAAACATGATGTTGAATGAAACTTCATTAAACGAATTTGACCGTGCTAGAAGCGGTCAAAAGAAAATGTATTTTTTCTCGGGACATGATGCCACAATGGCAGGACTTTTGAATACATTAGGGATATTTAATAAGAAAAGACCTACTTTCACTTCTGCCATCATGATAGAACTCCATCGGCAAAAGGGGACTTCATCTTTGCAACCAGAGGACAAGTTTGTTGAGGTAGGTAGTGTGTACACTTAAAATGAAAATGATGTTGTGCAAAAGTTTTAAGAAATAGAATTGAGTACACTAAGAAGCAGAAAACTCCATTATACTTTTTATTCGAATTCTGTGCAAACTTTATAGAATCCCTTTTTCACCAATATACATACACAGATCGCAGATCAAACACTGCTACATTTAAGGTTTGATACAAAGCAAATACGAAGGCACTAAGGAAAATACGTCATTGTTAATAAAATTAAAGAAAAACATGTCCATCCCCAAATCTACAGTTTACAAGAAAGTATAATGTTGTCTTCTTGCGATGTGTGCCATGGGTCTATTTTTTGTCGCTCACAATTGGTCAGTCAGAATGATAAGTTAAGAAATTGGAATCCATTCGTTCAAGACAGTAATTTTGAAATCTAGATTTATTACCGAAATGAGACTGATCGCGAACCGTATCAATTGGAAATTCCAAATTGTGGCTTACAATGTCCGCTGGTGGATTTTATGAGACTGGTTGATCCTTACATTCCCGTAAATTGGAATCAAGAATGTCAAGCGTTGACTGAACCCAGCTACCTTTCCGCAGGTAAAATTGTAAACTATACATGAAGAGTGAGAGGAGAACATGAAAAGTTTTTACATCGACCGTATACTTGCGTAAATCTAATTAACTAAAGTGAAACCCCATATATATTTCAGATCCTCAACAACCATCAAACAATAATGTAATTTATATCCGTTTAAACTTTGTTGCGTATTATTTCAGGTTGGACAATTTTAATCGTGATCACAGTTTGGGTTGTTCTATTTGTCCTTTTGCAATTCTGGATGCGCTCAAAGTGCGTCACTTTGTATAACAAGAAAAGACGTCAGGATGGTTATGTGAACATATCATGAAAATAAAATACCCTTCCTTTCAAATGCACAACGTACAATTTTTTTTTGCAATATAATAGCATTTAGTCAGCACTATATAGTTGTATACTATTTAGTAGTTTTGCAAAAAATGTAGTTACTACCTATACCTGCTGCACATCACGAGACCATTTTTTTTTAAAGCATACACACAAATACTTGTAGAAATGTCACATATGTACCAATGGTATTGGTATTATCCACAATGTATACCTACATACAAAATATATTGTTCATATTTATACCAACGTTATGCTTGCTTCAACTTTTTATTGCATCCAAGCCACTGAAATTATGGTTATGATTATGCGATCACGTCAAGCGACAGTGACCTATTGATTTTAATGTTTTTAAAACAAATCTATGAGGCACGTGATTTTTTAATCACTGACAATCGGGATGAGATACCAACAGTGCAATACTTTTTTTTGTCAAGTTTAGGCGAAATCGGTGATGCATAATATTTACCTTAACTAGTATGAGCAACATGTCACGCGCATTTAATTAATATATTTTGGTTTCTTGCTGTACAATAATATAGCTACCCTATTTTCCCTACAATGATTTTCCTCAATATGACCTAGGATTCATGCTACTACCACCACCACTACAAAGGTAACAAAAAAGTAAAATGTACGACATGTTTTTGTTTAGCCGATGGCCTGTGTTTGTGTGAACTGTACTATGTGTAATGAAAAAACTTTCATAATCAACGGCTGGGCTGTTAAAGTTATTGACGTTCGTTATGACCGCAGCATTTGTAAACTTTTACTGTAATTTTCATCTGATACAACCACGTGCAATGAAGAATAAAACACAGTCATTGTATATCCTGCAGATATTTGTTGACCCTTTTTATGTCTCATTTGTGTGTACCATGCAGATTCCATCATTATCAATACACTACTCCTTCCACGATAAATACTATTTTAGGTTCACTATTTTCTGTTGGACCTATGTCATGTCCGATAATGTCCGATAAAGAAACAATGTAAAAACTAAATACGAATTGAAATTTCGTAACAAATCCTTCCCTGCCTACAATAAACATAATCATGTAACAAACATATTTTTTCCACGTTTTGTGAGAAATCTAAATATTATAGAGTAAAGTATGTATCAATTTCTCTCTCATGGAAAATTATCCATCAGGGTCAAAGTTGCTGGTAGCATTATCTCATTGACCGCACAAGTCAAATGTATACAACATAATAAAAAACGATAACAATTATTACAAAAATAATGATGTGTTGCAAATTCAGGTTTTTAATTGAATACAAAACATTCCGGCAGATCGTGGAACACACTTGTGTATCGTGTTTCGTTACATGATATTTCATAAAAATATTTTTTAGAGGTTAGAATCGCCAAATAGCTACTAAAATTTGCTACTTGCTATACAAACATAAAGCAACCTAGGAATAAGAAAAATAAATGTGTACAAACTGTCTGGTAAGAAGAGAATTGGGACTAGCTAAATATTACCTCTGACTTATTCGCCCACTGTTCACATTCACACGCTTCTCTACTGTGTTTCATGTTATGTTTAACATTTCATCTTTTTCTCGAGTAGACAAGATTTCCATGCATGGCTTCATGTGTAACATACAATATCCATTCTACATGAACAAGGACTCTTTTTTTGCTGCCCTAGGGCAGAGTGAGTTTTTATAAGGTTTCTAATAAGATTCTCTTGCAACGTCGTCGTCTGCATTTATCTTTGCAGATTTATATAACCTTGCGTATCTTTTCATTGCATGCACGACACCCCTATTTCCAGTTGTAATATAATATACACGATTTTATTCATTCGACTGGAATGAAAGGGAAAAAATACTATAGCATAGACGGGTTTTATTTCATATCTTTCTCTTGTTAGTCATTTTTACATTGAGGAATTGTTGTAAATGCATGCACAGTAATAGCACATGCAAATGTCAGTCAGGCTTACAATAACGATTCCCACCACCTCCAATTAACCATTTTCGTTGGTAGCCAGTTGCACGTTGATCTTATATAAAATGTATAACATTGAATTCTTTCAGTCACATGATTACTCCGAAACCAAAAGGCACATGACGTTAGATTAGAATTATGTCGAATCGCTTTACTGATTTGGCAAACAAAAGTTTTTTATCATTGAATATGGCTTGTTTATATAAATAGCTATAAAGTATTCAAATGTGTCAAAATTATTTGGGAGACAAGCCTCCATCATAAATTCCGCTTTTGATAAGCGAAAATGGCAATAATGTCTTGACAAAACTGTGATAATTTAGCTGGAATAATTTTTTATTGTTTCAAGCAAATTTCAAAATTCGTTACTGAAGACAGTATTTTGAGTTAAAATTTAACACAGGGTTTAAACACAAAGTATTTTTTGAAAAATGAGCGGAAGCTGGTTCTTTCCGTTTTATTTCTTCATCTTTTCTGTGAATCTCATCTTGGTTTCAAGTGCCAAACTAAATATTCCAAGCAAAGCTGTTCCAGCCAATTTCACCACGCTACAGCTAGTCCAAATAGTACGTGAGTATGCACTACAGCTATTGTTGATAGCTTGTGTGTGCGTGCACCAGTATATGTATAACTCATTTAAATCAATACTCTTTGTTCCTTCGTTTCTTGATTTACGTTACAAACAGTATCGCATTTAAGTGCATTACACTGTAAAACTGTTACTGTTACACTTAACTTTCCAGCAAGTAATGTACTTGTAATAAAAACTTTATGCGATCAATTTAAATGAAATTTTCTTTGTTGCATTAAATACAGATCGCTAGACATGGAGATCGTGCTCCCATTTTCCCTTATCCAAATGACCTTTATAGAAATGCATCCGTGTACTCCATCAACGGGTGGGGGGAACTCTCTGAGGTAAGATGTTTGTAAAGTATGCAGTAAAACTCCATGCGCGCCGAGATCCGCAGTTGTAGCTTTACAAAGAAAATCGTTTTCAAAGAGAATATAAAACCTCTGGGGTTTTTCTTAATTTAATGAACTCTGACAAAGTTTTTTTTGTGACATGAAAACAATTTTAAGCTGAGGGATTCAGTTGCCTTGTGAAGCCATGCATGGTCAAAGATATGGGTTGTGGCAGTAGTTAATTCAGCTTAAATTGAAATCGAACCATTTATTCCCTTTGACATATGTATATACATCGTTCCTACGAGAAATCGGTATTGCATCACTTTACTCAACATCACGTTCTTTTTACATCTCCTTTTCGTTTTTTTAAACACACAGATTGGAGCAAAACAAGTGTATGAACTGGGATGTTATCTGCGACAGCGGTATGATGGATTTCTTCCGAGAAAATATCGCAAAAGAGACTTTCTAATGCTCAGCTCTGACATTGATCGTGCAATTATGAGTGCCGAGGCTAATCTTGCAGGATTATATGAGCTTGGCCAACTGCCGAGATCTCGAGACATTTTTAAAGAATGGCAACCCGTACCCATACATACGATTCCAGAGGACGAAGATAATGTAAGTGTGCTGAATATAATATTGATAGGTAGATTTTTGTAAATAAACGTGATAAATGGAAGGTACGTCAAACAGTTGAGATTCCAACAGAATTTAGGAAACTGAAAAATTATCTGAGTGGAATTCAACGATCATGAAACTTATTCCCCGTTTCAAACATTCAAAATCAAGACTCTTTTCGTGCATTTTTGAATGTTTGAAGACTCTAATCTCTTCTTAAAATGCAATTTTAAGTGAAAAGTTTTTTTTTACTATCCCGTCATTTAATTTCGTTTTCCTGTTCTTTTTTGTGTAACAGTTAATCTATGAAAAGGCAAATTGTCCTCGCTACTCCACACTCCTGCGAGAGTTCTTTCACTCGGACGAATATAAAAACTTTTTGGATGAGAATGCAGAATTCATAGATTTTATAGTTGAACATTCGGGACTGGAAGCAATTAAAATGGATTTCGAACAAATTTTCCAAGTACAGGACGCCTTAAGATGTCAGGTTGGTTGTGTTAAAAGTTACCTACCACATTATTTACCTTAGTCACTACAAGCATACAGTTTTAAGTGTAATCTTACGTACCTAATTTCAAGAAAACAGAATGCTTAAAAAAAATGTGTCCTTCATACGGTGGCTTTTACTCAGGAGTGAGTTTTGTTTTGAAGGAAAGTAAAAGCCGAATTACACCAGAAAGTAAAGAAGAAGAGCTGAGATACGCTGTGGTGCTCACGTACTACAAAGAAAAGCCATGCCATTCACCTACAACCACCACCACCACTAAAGCCAAAATACAAAGACAAAAGTTAAATTAACAAAAAGAAAAGGATCGACTTAAGACCACATTATCATTTCGCTTGAAATAGCATTCATGTCAAAAGTAGATTTATGTATCTTTGTATGTGGCGAGGATACTTGATGAGGTTCTTTGCGCTTTATGTGAGTGGCGGTGGTAAAGAAAGAAATAGGAGCAGTAAGAAAATTGCAAATAAGTGGTTTTGTTGATCCAGCATTGCAGATGATGTCTTACTGTTCTTGGTATCAAACAGTACATTTCATTTCCTTTCTTCGGTTTGTCCTGCATTTCCATTCTTTCTTTTTTGTGTTTTATTTCACATGTCATTGTTCACTGTGGATATTCAGAACTTACACAACCTCACCCTTCCAACGTGGGTGAATAGCACAGTATACGAGAAGCTGGAGTACTTTAAGGCTCTCTCTTTTGTATGGCTGGTAAGAACAGAGGAGATGAAAAGACTTAAGATAGGTCCACTTTTGGAGAAACTTGTTGAGGAAATGAGAGCTAAAGTTGAGGCAGCCAACTTGATCCTCAATGACGACAGCAATGGAGAGGAGGATGAGATTCCTCCGTATCAAGATCCAATTGCCTACCGAAAAATGTATGTATTCAGTGGCCATGACTCTACCATTTCTGCATTACTTGATGCACTCAATCTCTTCAATCCTCCGCATATACCACCTTATGCCTCTGCTCTCATAATCGAGCTTCACAGGACGCCTGGAACTGGTGACTTTTTTGTTGAGGTTAGTATTTTTTTTACTTGTTTCAAACTGCTCCATCCGAATAAATATAACATAATGAAATCCAGCTTTATTACAGCTCACATATGTGAATAGTAGATTTTTTATGTCTTTCTTTTTCATGATGATACGTTTATGACTTTCATTTCATTTTATCGTCTAAAACTGCTAAAAGGGGAGAAAACTTACGAATAAGCAGAATACATGAAAACTTTTGGAAGATCATGTTTCCATTTCATGTACATATTTATATTGCATATCCCCCCAGATGTGCATTAAAAATGTTTTTTTTTTGTTTTTTCCGCAATAGTTTAATAAAGAATGTCTGTGTAGGAATTTATAAAGAGTCAAGTCCAGCTTTTTAGCAAGACGACAACCTATGAAAATCAATAAAAACATGAGAGAAAGCATCCAAAATGAGTGGAATATTACACTCCTCTTTTGTATGCCAACTGCAGAATAATAGGAATGTTGTGGTTGGTGTCAGTTCTAAATCCGCAAAACGTAATATATAAAGCTGCGTGGCCATGTCTGTTTTATCACAGCTTGACATAACTTTTCTCATATTCCAAGGAATTCTAACAACAATATGTGCATGTTCGTGTTTTTAAAAGCTATTTTACAAGAATGACACAACAAGAGAGCCATTTAAGCTGGATCCAGCTGCATTTTGCGAGGATGACTCTTCCTTCAACTGTTCATTTGAAACATTTTCAAGTTATGCTCGTAAGTTCATTCCAGCAGACTGGAAGGATGAATGTCAGTTGCAGACCTCGACTTTGATGGTGCCATCGTCCGGGTCAGTTTTATCCAGCTCGTCCAAATCCCCAAACCCGTCACTAATGAGAATGGCTCCTACTGATGTGCTCAAACATGAGCAGGCTTATGACAATGATGAAAACCTTTCAATACCAAGCTTACATCCATTAGGACTAGCTGCACCTGGTATGTATACTGTACAAGAATACATTGCGAAAGTAGTAATGTTGAATAATCTTACAAAATTAAATATGAGTAATGGATCTCTTATGATTTTACTCAAAGGGTTACCCGGCTTTGTGCTGTCAGTGATTGCGGTAATGAGCTTGTTGGCATCCATAGCTCTCCTTTCATCTTTTTGGAGGCACAAACAAAATTCGCAACTTCTTTTGAATTCGTCTTATCAACATTTAGGCTGAGTTAATCGACAATTAAACTAATCAGGATCTTTTATTCTCTTCATTAAAATTTTACGGACAATTTCATTTTGATGATCCGAAAGTTCAAGTTT
>JAQFZH010002719.1:0-15689 GCA_034695485.1 Entomobrya nivalis | reverse complement strand
TATCATAAAGATATCTGCAGTCATTTCTGAAATTTTACCATTTTCCCTATTATTCTTAGGTTTTGACTCAGAGTTTAAACTAACTCATGAAAAACAGACAAACCCTTTGACCGATGAAAAACATATTTTATGAAAACTTTTATTCTAAACATCAAAGCCCTTCGTTTAGAATGTTGAAACGCTCATCATCATATTTATATAATACATAACAATGATATGCTTGTTAGTCATGGTCATGGATCACCATGCTTTTATTTGTAAAAGGTCACAAACACATTCTCAGTGTCTGCATTTTTTACCTTAACAAAACATGAAACACTGTATCACAGCAAATTTAAACATTGTCACGTTTCCATTTTGTAAACTCAATCGTTTACTCCAATGGCGAACTCATCTGGTGCATGTTTTCCCATGACTTTTACTTTTAGCCAACAAAAGGAAAGGTTTAAATTGGTTTAAAACAGTAGTTAACTTTTCATTTAGTTGACAAAAAGAAAAGTAGTTTACCTTTTGCATTTAATTGGCATTTTGAAAACATTTCCAGATAACTTATCTTGACATTTTATGAAAGGCGATGTGACAGTCTAATTAAAAATATGCATGTATGCAAATTATTAATGTTAAAAAATTATTCAAATTCAAAACAAACATGGGTAGTCGGTATATTTTCACAATAAAAAATACGTTTTTAATCTGAACTGAACAGTTCGTTATTTTTCCTGAGTCGTCTTAAGATATTATTTAAAAGAAAAAGACATACTACACATCAAGCACTGGTAATATCCTGAGCTCGACAATTACCTAAAATAGAGAATATAAAATACAAAAATAAATATGACCAACTTTATGGGAAAGGTGTACACGTTAAAAACAAAATTGTTGAAATTCATTACTAATATTTACATCTGAGCCCAAGCATTGACAAGTTCAGTCCGATTAATGTTTGAGTTTTCTAAGTTAACAGCGCAATATTTTCGACTTACGTTTAGAATATTGGAACGCTCATCATCATCATGTTTATTTGATACATGACTAATGACAATTGCATGTTGATCATGGTCATGGATTGCCATGATTTTATTTAAAAGATAACGAACACATTTTCAGTGGCCGAAAATTTTTCCTGAGTAAAACATGAAACGTGTAGCACAGCACATTTTAAATATTGTCACGTTTCCACAAATTTCTAAATTCAATCTTTTACTTTTAATTTTGTATAATTTTTTTGATGAGTACCCCCCAAGTCGTAAGTTTGGGAAAAAAATGTTGGTATACAAAAGATAAAAATCGTTTGAGCATTGTTTAGAATTAGACTTTAGTTTGTAAATTGCACGTAATCTTTTGAAACTTAAAGTGTTCTGCCAAAAGCTGCCATTAGTTATTTTGTATTTTCACCACCACTTTTTCATTCAGTTCGAACAATAAAACTTTATTATAACAATAATTGGCACGATATTAAATGGTACGATATGTACATACATGGACACGCTTCTACATTTCGGGGAAATGGTTGCGGTATATAAAGAGGACGCTGTCTCATGGGTAAATTATCACAGTCACTTATTCTTGGTTCATCTGACTTGTAACAACTTTCCTCTCAGAATTTCGTCCAACTTTACAAATATCAAAATGAAGTATTCTTTGGTCATTTTGGCGTGTTTGGTGGCCTTGGTCATCGTTGAGGTATTCATTTTTAATTCTTGAAATTCGGAACTATTTTCGGTTTCGTTAGTGGTCTTAACTACATTGCTTCTATAAATTGTTATGATTTATAATTCCACAGGCTTTACCATCTCCGGACATCGAGAGCTTATCCAGTGACAATGGTATCGAAAGTGCAGACGACCTTAACTCCGTGTTTGCCGATGATGCTGCCGGAACCGAAAAGCCAAAGGGAGGTGATTTAATGGAAAAGGGAAAGGAAATGTTGGATAAAATGGGTAAAAAGAAAGAATAATCTTCTTGTTGGTGTTTCAAAAATAATTTTAAACTGCCAATATCTTGAGTTTTTTTGTCAAATGGAATAACCCAATTGTCTAATAAATATTTGTCATTATTGCAAATTCATTTCATTGTGGAGTTGGTCCCCTGATAGTGTTATCATTTACCATATATATTCACTGCACGTGCAAAAAAGCACGTTATAAGACTTCATCACATTACTATAGTTTGAAACGATAAGGGCTTCAAGTTTGGCTGAATTGTATTGCTTTTAATCGATAAACTATTTTTGGCATCTTCTGATGACTTGTCTGTCTATTAACGACTCTTGACTTATCTCCAAAGCCATGCTGAGCCAAGAACAGAAACAGACTAATTTATTTACCGATAAAAACAATTATTTGATGAAATATTTCGTCGTAGGCATGAAAGCTATTCGTTTAAAATATCGAAACGCTCATCCTCATATTTATGTAATGCATGACAAATGACAATTTCATGCATTTATTTAAAAGCATGCATTGAAAAAATTCCTTTACAAAACATGAAACGATGTGTCACAACAACTTTGAACATTTCCTTAAATTTCTAAACTTAATCGTTTAGTCCAATTGTGAACTCCTTTTAATTAATCTTTGGACTTTTAATCAACAAAGTTTGAGGTTTAATTTGCTTAAATCAGTAATTAATTTTTCATTTGGTTAACACGATAAAATAATCCAAATAATAATGCATGCAAATTATTAATTGGTGTAAATCATTAATTATTAGTAGTCGGTAACGTTTCACAAGAACAAGTAGGTTTTTAATCTGATCTCTTCGATATTTTTTCTGAGTCGTCTTAAGAATATTATTAAAGAAAGGCATACGTAACATATCATACTACAAGCACTGGCAGTATCCTAAGGTCGACAATTAGCAAAAAAATGGGAATTTATAGTTGTACTGCTTGAATCCATTAAACAAAAATGAAGATTTCTACGAAATTATTTAATTGCGTGCAAGTCAGCTTAATTATGTTCGACAGCATCGGCGTTCTCGCTAACAACAGGGACAGATTAAGATTGGCTCAAGTCAATAAGGCCAAACATTAATAACCCAATTTTATGGTAAAAGTGTTCATGATAAAAACAAAGTTGCGTAAATTATTCAAGAGAAAGAAAAAGATCAAATTACTCCAACTATAAAGTCACTATTAGTCTTTATATTTAAGTCCACGGTACTTAAAGTTCAGTCCAATTAAGGATTAAGGTTTCTAAGTTAACAGAGAAATATTATTGATTTCCGTTTAGAATATCGGAATGCTCATCATCGTATTAATGTAATGCATGACAAATTACAAACGACACTGACCATTGCATGTTGATTATGGTCATGGATCACCATGATTTTATTTAAAAGCTCACGAATATATTTTCAATGTCCGTAACTTTCCCTTAACAAAACATGAAACGTGTAACACAGGACATTTTTAATATTGTCACGTTTCACAAAATTTCTAATCAATCAGTTTTATGAATACCCCCCAAGTCGTCAGTTTGAGAAAATAAATTGGTTTGGATTCGTGTATATTTCAATGTTTTTACAACAAAACACTTGATCGCATGATTAGTTTTTAGTAATATTTAACATCCACGTTTCCTCACATTCATCCTAAATTTGCACGAAATCTTTTGAAAGTGAAAGTGTTATCTGCTATCAGATTGCTTGTATTTCCACCTTTATTTTCCGTTCTATTTGGACAATAAAAGTGTATTATTACAAAAATTGGCACGATATTAAATGGTACGAAATCTACATACATACATGGGCACGCTTCTACATTCCGGGGAAATACTTACTTGAGCTAATTGATCTGATCGCGGTATATAAAGAGGACGCTGTCACAAGGCTAAATTATCACAGTAGCGTCTTCTTGGTTAGTAATCCAACTTGTTATATTATTTCTCTCGGAATTTCGTCTAACTTTACAAATATCAAAATGAAGTTTTCTTTGGTCCTTTTGGCGTGTTTGGTGGCGTTGGTCTTGGTTGAGGTACACATTTTATTTTTATAATTCTAAACTAGTTTCGGTTTCGTTAATGCTACAAACTACATTGTTTGAATAAATTCCTATGGTTTATAATTCCACAGGCTGTACCATCTCCGGAAATCGAAAGCTTAGCCAGTGACAATGGTATCGAAAGTGCAGATGACCTAAACTCCGTGTTTGCCGATGATGCTGCCGGAACAGAAAAACCAAAGGGAGGCGATTTAATGGAGAAGGGAAAGGAAATGTTGGATAAAATGGGCAAAAAGAAGGAATAATCTTCATCTTGATGTTTCAAAAATAATTATTAGTTCCAATATCTTGAGTATTTTGTCAAATGAAATATCCAAATTGTCTAATAAACATTTGTAATTGTGAAAATTTATTTCATTTGAATCAAATAGCATAATTATTGCTTTAGTACCAATCAAATCCGATATTTTGCGACGTATCGGTAAACTAAAAATTGGCCAGGAGGTATCAGAAATCTAACCCATAGAACAGGATTGGATTGAAATGTAAAATCATCTCGTTAATTTAAAAATGATTTTTGCTATCTTTATTTTATACTAACAATGGCCGACCGTATTACCTATCAAATTTTATTTGGGATATGCTATCTTGGTAGATGTGCATATTTGACAAAGTGAATTTTTTGCTGCTGCCATATGGATTACATCCACTAATTTTCCATAAGTCATATGCCATCTGGTTAGTTTTTTCAATTTCGTCTACCTGCTTGCAAAAATATCTTATTTCTCATTTTGACATATTATTCTTTTCTTTGCAGCTACATTTACTGATTATACTGCTTCATTAAAATGCTACGAGCAAGCAGGGCACAAACTCTAAGCCTGCACTCTACAAAAGCATAAATTGATTACACTGCATCCTTCCAAACCACTATATATATAATTATCCTTTATACCACCTTCAACCCTATCGTTCACCAAAAATAGCTCTTCCACACTAATCTGATTTAATAGTTGCTTTAGTTCTACCCCCACCCTTGCACTAAGGTCCCAAAAAATGATTACTTTTCAGAATTATTAAAATAAGTAAGAAGTGCTTTTTTCTAAATTCCAAGAGTTGAAGTTTTATTTTATTTTCTGGAATGCTTAAAAGCTTTTTTGGATTACTACACTTGATAAACTGAATAGCAAATGCTCCATTAGTGCATTAAAAATTAAATTGTTTTCGTATACGAAGCTTAGGTCTTTGGATGATAAAAGAAATGACCCATATTCTAAGACTTTTTGGCAGCTTTAATTATTAATTGTTATGCCATGTAATCATATTCATCGACTTAACTCTCACAAAAAACTTCGTGGTGCATATGACCGTTTATTATAAATAATTTACCCTTTTATATAAGTATCACGAGCGTAATTAATTTTAAATTAATCACGCTCGTGTAGGATGCCATTATGTTCATAATAAAAGTCATAACTGCGAGTGAATAATAGGGTTTCGTGGGGTATGAAATTGTTAAGATATTTTAGATTGCGTTTAAAATATACTTATTGTTCACTTACTGAAATCGTTAATTAATTAAAATGAACTGAAGGACCATTAAAACTGGGGTTTCATAAGGCAGAACAATTTACTTAAAGTTCTTCATAAACATGTTATGTTTCCAAAAGCTTGAAAAAGCTCCATTTATAGTATAAAGTTATGCTATATATTATTTTTGCACCATTCGGTTTTGATAATTGAGTTTTTGATCGTGGCTCCAGTTAAATGTATTTGACATTTTAGGTCAACACTTTGCAAATCTCACGGAATAATCATTTTAATTATGATGAACTGAGAGATCATTAATATTGGACTCCTTTATTTAATAAAAGCGACGCTAGCAAAATATTGCTTGGCTATATTTTTTCCGCATTATTTCACATAATACGCCATTTTGCACTTTTAGGCTTTTGTACTAAAACATATAGACTAAACTTCTCTCTAGACCGTCACTAAAATTAGCAATCAAAAAAGACAAATATTTGTTCCATCGACTCCTCTTTTGTACTTGTTTCCACCTAGGATTCATTGTTGGTTTTTGAGCTCTAGCATTTGAGTAGCCCAATCCATAAGTCATGATATTCACAAAACATTTTGTAAAACTTGTCGTTTACAATTTACGACTACTAAACTCCTTTGGTCCTTATCTGTACCAACTAGACCCGGTTTCATATAAGCTAAGCTTTGTAGACCGTACTCCCTTTAAAAAACGATTGTATTTCAGATTTGTATGCTTTACCCTCATATTAATAATCATGATGTTTCAAATGTTAAAGTACAGGAAGGCATTCCCAAGTATTGAAAAATTTGAAGGTATTGTATACTATGTTGCCATAGTTTCATTCTTGACAGGCGTTTATGTATATTATTCTAAACGTGAACAAGTGATAGAGTTCTTCAATTCCGTTGTGAATTTTGACCAATCCTTCAAAGATGGTAATTAACAACACTTTTGCTTTTAAACTCCCTTGATATGATTGTCAAAGTAAACTTCTAAATTGGATATTCATTTTTTTCGTAGATTCTCTTCAATTACTTTACTCCCCTCCCACAAGTTACATCATGACAGTAAAAAGTTTCCAACTTGGTGCTGTTACAACGCCAACTCTTGCATTCTTTTACGTTGCTCGATTTTGGGTAAGACCATGCACACCTAATGCACCTGGATTCACCTTCCTCCAAGAATGTCACGGTTTTCTGGAACATCCAAACAGACACTTGATGGTTCATGGATCACTTGCAGCTGTGTATTGGGGGTGTGTCTGCTTTTTAGTATGTTGGTCCTATTTGACCATGATGGCGACATACTTTTTCGCAGCTCATCATCTCTGCGTTACTGTGGCTTTTTGCTTTCGGTACTACCTCAAGAACCTCTTGGCTAACATTCTCAACACAAAATCGAAAATGTCCAGAAACAAAGCAGCGGCTATCAAAATGTACAGAGAATTGCAAATATTGCAGTGTTTATTCAACAATGTCAACCAAACCATGTTCATAGGAGTACTATTATTTCTTATTGGATCTTGCATGGTTATTGGATCATATGCAATTATAGTTAGTAGACACAATATTAGTGTTTTACAGATTTCGGTTTTGGGAACCATGGCTGCGCAGAGCTTTGTAGCAACAATAATATTTTTTGGAATAGTTGGAGGAATCTACGGGGATTCCACAACCGTTTTGAAGGCTTTCAGGGAAACGCAAAATCGTGTGAATTGGGATAATCAGAAAATTCGAGAACGAAAATTTGTGAGGAAGACCATCAAATCGCTTCAACCTTTAAAGGTGATGATTGGATCAGTAAATTTTGTGGATAAGTTGACGCCAGCAATCTTTATTGAGTTTTGCATACGGCAACTTGTTAGTTTACTTTATTTGTAGGCAGATAACAGTGGACCACATTAACTTACATATATTATATGGATAGCTGTAGTTTTAAAGCTACTTGTGGTTTATTCGATTCAACCACCATTCATTTTAAGTTTATAATTATTTAATTGAATATTTCTAACTATGGATCAAAATCCGTAACATACCCTCAAAAGGTATACAAGAAAAACGTTCTCCTGTTAGTGATGTAACGAAACCAAATATGCCGCCTCGTGACACATTTGATTTCAATTTATTAACGAACAAATTTCACTTCAAGTCAACTGACATGACTAGCACTACAATTAAGGCTTATATATCAAAAAGTGCGAGAAGTAATTCTCTAATGCATTAAAATATGTACACACAGCACGCTTAAAAATTTAAAAATAACCAAAGTCAGGTTAGGACTTTAACGGATACTATAAGGAGACAAACAAATTTATTCAATTTATATTTCGGGGATTAAATAGGATTAATTTGCAGGAGACCAGTGCAATATAAGATAGTAGACAATTCATATGCCTTTACCGAATACGGTTTAAAAATGTAAAACGCTGCCTAAATCTACAGTAAAATCTAAATTGTTATTTAAGATGTATATAACATGATTATGATTAGAATATTATTATGCTAAATCAAATAAATACAAGTTTCAAGTAGTTTATCCTTCCAAACCGTTTAAAAACATTACAAATATTATAGTCATGTATATCCTTGAATACGTAAAAATATTTTAAAACATTAATTCATTTAGCATAACTACAGAGTTAACTATATTTTCAAGTAAATGCTGCAAGTAATTAATTTTAATATCAATATCTATAATCCCTACATTTCCAGCAGGAATCGATATGACTTGTAAACTTTTAACTACTCTGAGCATATACGCTTTGCTAGGCCACCCGCTACCAAAAGTATTTACTTCTAGTTTCCACTTCTCTAATAGAGAGGTAGATAGGTTAAAGAATGAACACCCAAATAAAAATACAACTTGTCCTATCACTATCAACGCTAGTGCAACTAACAAAACAGGTATTGCCATTGCCGCATTATTTTGCTCCGTAAACACGTAAAGTATACAAATTGCAAATAGGACTAATAAATACACCACACTTAACGTAGCCGCTACTAAATACATTTGAACTTCAAATAGTGATCTAGTAACCACACGTATCTGCTGATACATTTTAAGATCGAATATGCAAAGACGCTTCTTTAGCATTAGCATCATTAAATAGGTTCTAGTAAAATCCTCATGAAACAGGCATAGCACAACAAAACGGAAAGTATTGACCAAAATTTGACCTTCATAAAGTGCAAGTAGGTAAGTAGTTACTGTAACGATATGTTTATTTGGAAGCAAGTGTGTACCGAAAATGGTTGCTAGCAAATTATAAATATCCAACTGAATAAATGCAACGTTAACGGCTACCATGACAAGTGCTAATGGCCCAACTACACAAAATAAGACCAAGCTTCCAAGAATGTCGGAGAGCTTGCGGTTGCCTGAAATACATTTTAAAGATATAAGAGCAAGGTTTAAAGAATTAAATGATATTATAGACTATTTATATATAAGTTTACCTATTTTAATATTTGCTAGATAATACTGCTCCATTCGATACGACCAATTAAAACTGCAAGCAATATCGTATACCGTAAAATTTAAAACGACATCTGCAAATGTCGTCGCAAGAAGGACTGCAACATTCATGAAGAAAATCGGCCCTGAATAGTTTATTTTTCGATGACTCTCATTTGTTATGCAATGAATTCCAAGAAATGAGGAAATTAAAGCGGCGGCAAACTTGAACAGAGGAAGTAGCCAGTAGAACTGCAGCAATTTTGGAGACACTTGATACCTCTCGGATATTTTGTTCCATTGTATGGGAAACGGAAAAGCAAACTTATTCAGGAATTGATTTGTATCAATTGCCCACTGCAAAATACTTTTTCGAAACATGAAATTCTTGAATTTTGAGTATTTAGCCATTTTTAATATTGTAGCAGAACTAATCAATTAAACAGAACTGAATTTGCTTGGAGAAACAGTAAGTTTTTTTCGATTGCAATTTTTTAACGCTTTAGAAAAGTAAATACAAGAATATTTGTTTATAAGAAAATGTTTTTCTTGAGACAACAAATTTCTGGGATAATGTATGAGCTAGCTGAACTTTCACTTGAAGGAAGGGTTTCCCAAATGCAAAAACACGTATTACACTAACGCTACAGCAGTATTAAAGTCAGCGAAAAAGAATTACGCAAATTGTTTTTCATAGTGTTTTCAATAACAAGAACTCAAAAGCTATTTTCAACCCCAATCTATTTTTTTCAAATTAAATTTGTTTCAAATAAACAAATTTTTAACAAATGAATTGTTTCATCATTAGATTGATCGACATAACTAAAGAAATATAATTGGAATCCCTGTTTTTAAACAAATGTTTAATTTATTTCGTGTCGATATAAAAGTCAAGTTAAACACTAAGCAGAGCTTATAGTCTATTTTTGCATTTAAATTTTTATTCCATTTAATACTACGTATTTTTTCTGAAAAAAATTAAACCAGAAAACTACTAACCAGTAAGTGACTAAAATAAACTGATATATGCTAAGATAATAAATAAAGTATATTGCGCATTAAGTTTAAGCATCTGTTGTTGTAAATTTGCTCAAAAAATTCCACTTATTTTATGATAGGCAATACATGAGTTGTCGTATTTTTATCAATATGGTTATGTATTTTAATTAACATGCTTATGTTCACTTTCATGTTTATCATCGGAAAAGAAGCCACATTCCCCGGAGTGTATTTCCCAGTTCCCTTGCCATAGTATTAATAGGAGACAACCAAGGAAACGTGAACACAAGCTATTGATAAGGAGCAGAACTGAAGGAATTTTGATGATGGTTTTGATAAAATTGTTATAATTGTTTATTTGTTAATAATTAATAATTTATTGCGTAATTCATAAATGGCACTGTGAATCGTTCATGAAGAAACACCAACAACGCAATAACACACAAAATAACCCAAAATATCAAAATTGCTAATATCCTATTAAGTTTAATTTGGTCATTGGTCAGCTTGGCGTTTCTATATTTTATACTTTCGGACACCCGTCCTCTCATTGCTGACAACCAGCTAATCCATTTCATCCAAATATCCTGCAAGCCTGCCTGTTTCATTATTCCCACAGTTAAAAATATGCCATGTCTATTTGCAGTATTCACACTCCAATAGCTATAATCTGTAGTAACAGGTTCAGGTAGAGTATAACATTGTATAAAAATTGAATTCAAATTCTCAACCACACGTTTTTCAATCCTTGCCAGTGTGGTCACGATTTCACTCATGTACTCTAAACCAGCGTATTTATTCTTCCAAAAAATATCTAATGATGCACACTCATCCTGAGTTAAATTTACTATACCTTGAGTAGCCAAATAGGAAATATTCAAATTATTAAATATATTCACAGTACTATCAAATTCCTTATCATCACAAGATGTCACCCTATACCCGTTTTCCACAAGCTCAACAACACTATTATATTTTATTGGCAAACTAGGAACAATTATTAAGCTTGTAATAGAGTTTTCATAAAAACAGCAAATAAGCATTCCAAAGAATCCCAAACCAGTGTATATCACACTTATTCTTTTCTTAAGCAACACAGATTCCCCCAACATTACACCAACGACTTGTAATGCATTACTAACATATTCGACTTTCAAATTTGATAAATTAGATATCAATGCAGATGCCACAGCTAAAATTGTCAGAACTAAAATCCAAAGGTTAAATGTAAACGGCATTATCCATGTCTCCGCATCAACTACCTTTTTAGATGATTTCAAACGCGTACAATACGACATTCCAAGATGTCTGGTTGTTGAAAATGATGCCCTTCGAATAAACTCAAAATCAAACGTTTTCGAATCATCATCAGCCCCAATATAAGCCGCTGTAGTATAAATACTAGAATATGTGGCTTGTAGATTAATGCTTGTAATGGAAGTTCTAATTGGGGTGAAGTTAAACCTTTTAGAGAGTTCACTTATTATCATAACTTGATATTTACATCATGCCACAAGTGGATCTCCAAGTGGATACTTTTTGCACAAATCTGGAGATATGTCAAAAATGAAATCGTATTCTCCGTAGAGCGTAGCTTCTTGGTATGCATTTGTGGCCAATAATCGTTTATTCTCATTTTGAAAATGGTCTCGTCTAAATATTTGAGGTTTTCCAAAAATCCATCTTACATGATCGTTTGTCAACATTTGCCGTCCATTTGTAGTGCAACGATCGTCGCATATTACTGAATACTCTGTGTACCCAGTGCGGTTATTTGCATGAAGAATTATCATGGTGATTGGAAGGTTTATAATTCTGGACTCCATATGTAATGGGTGTACTTTATCTAGGGCAGTTTCCAGAAGCAGCGTAATATTATTTGAGGAATGAAGCAGTGACTTTATACTAGAATCTGCCAAAAGATGAAAGAGTTTTTCATAAGGTGTAACAGTAATGATTTTTGGTTTTGGGCTTAGTTTAAAGTGAAAAGGATCTTTTGTGACATTTTGTTGGAGGATGTGTCCAGAGCGGCTAACAAGTTTTGGAACACATGTAAATTGAGCAACTGCTGAGTTTTCTAAATATTCAACAAACAAGAATAAATATTCGGATGGATTACTACAAATAAATAGGGCCAGTGACTTAGGAATGTAGTAGATAGAAATGTGTTTTGAATCTACGAATTCAAAGTTCCAATGAATGTTTATAAGCATGAAATAGGAAACTAGAAACACTCGAACCATTTTATATCAGCTCTTAATTTTAGAATTACGATTTTGGCTTCAAGGATTTAAGAAAGATTTTATTTAGCTTTGACTAACTGTTATAGAAACTTGTCATTGAACCAAATAGATCAACTTGTCCCAGGTTATCAAGTATCTTACTGTGGGTACAATCGGATCCAATTTTAAAAAACGTGGGCGGAATTGTATATGTTTAAAAGTTAGTCTCCTCGTGCTTATATGAAGAGGAAACTCTAGTTAAAGTTGAACTCAACGATTAGGTTTCTATCTCGTCTCAAAATCTACACGTGTGGATCATTTAGTGAAACTTTAATTTAACTGAAATAAGTGAAATATATATTGACAACGTATATATGCCACCTACATAAGTAATATCAGTTTCATAATAAGCTACTAGAAGCCGTTGAGATTTTGTCAGATTAACTTAAATAGTGTTGGGGTTTCGAGTTATGTAATAATTTAACGGACAGAACAGTAAACTAAAGCAAAACGTTCAAAGCTAAACACTCTGAAACCGTTTGAACCATTTGTAAGAAATTTGATGACATGATTCATAAGTTTTCTTAGTAAAATCGTAACTTTAGGATAATCCATGTACTTCAGGTTTAATGTCAACTGTGATTATGGTTGAGTGTCTTGTTAATCGTTTGTCAGATTTTTTTTGAATGTTTCAAGTTCTACAAATATATTTAAATATACGTTTTGGCTAGGCATTTTGGTTCAGAAATGGTTTATTTTGAGGTACATATTGTGGGTTAGAAACAAACTTTTCTGTCTACCCTTACCCATTTATTAACTTTGCAGAACCAGAAGACGTCAGCATAAAACTTTCAGGGCTAACTAAATTTTGGCAGTGGACTTTTTATTTTTTACCATTACAAAGATTTATGAGCAACTTTCCTCAGGTTTTTCATATGCTGCATACAATTTTAATCAATGAATATTTTTTTATAATCAAACTTGTATCAAACCTTTTTCATGACATTATTAATAGGGCTCTGTAGTAATGAATTTATTATCACCTCAAAGAAATTTTTATTATTTTTGTATTATTAACAAGTCCACTAAACGAATCTTTATATTAATTTTATCAAAATAAACTCTCTGTATGTGGTATGGGACAAAAAAATATTACATTAATTTTACATGTTTGTCCTGAAATAACCATTATGATAATATTTGATTTCTTTTTAACTTCTTAACCATCAGTCAAAGAAAAAATCAGCACATTTTCATTTTAGTCGAATTTTTACGGGTTGTAACAGAAATACATATATTTAACCGATATAAAAAGTACACATTTTTCAATATCACTGATAACCTTAAAAGTGCCTGCATGTAATAATATGGTTTATAGTGTATGAACACAAAGTAATGGGCTTCTTTTATAATATATGCATGCATTTATAAAAAAATCTTGGCAGATTATGAAACATTTATAAATATGTACTCAAAAAATCCTTCCAAACCAAGTGGAAAATTTTTTGAGAATAAATTTTGTAAAAACGATGGATAATTTGTGTAAATATTAGAATTTAAAAAACCAAAATCTAACTTTTCAATAATTTAAATAAAATGATAAAAAAAATTGTAAACACAAACCTGGTTAATAATATGATGCATTGCCCAAAACCAAACATTTATTGATAAATTGATAAAACAAAACAAGCTGTATATTTATTTTCCTGACAGTCTTCTTGTAATATCACATATAGAGTTAGCACTCTTTACACTGAACAGGTTTTTTCATTAACATATCTTGCTCAACTGACCAACCCAAACATTCAAGGTAAACAGAAGACAACTGGAATACAAAGCACAACCACAGCATAAACCTAACCAATGTGATCACTTACCTGCATTTAATTTAAAACCTGCTCAACCAACTCAAACGACAAGTGCACTGACGTGAGAACAGAACGTGAAATAAAAAGCCATCTTATAATTTTCCACTCAAATTCACAAACTGTCACCTGTACCAGCATATAAATTAGAAATGTGAATAAAATGATAATTTTTATAATATAAACACAAATACTAAATGTTATTGTAATGCAGTTGCCAACTTTTTACATGAGACTCTATTTTTCCATTATTCATATAATCATACTAGGCTTGGCTTAATTTGTCCAATAACTTGTTGACCTCAGTTGTCCATGCTGGATTCCACATTCCACTACCACAATATTCAAATGTCAAGAGTCCAGAGTCCAGAAATCATTCTTCTGCACGTATGCATGTATAACTTGTACAGCATCTTTCATTTTCGATCTACATCAGGTGCTATCATCATCACTATTATTTTAGCCAAAATATTTATTAATTTTATTATTTCACGCGTATGTACGATTTGTTACATTAAATATTTAACTTGTGGAACGCACGATTTTACCGGTTAAAATATTTTTATGACTAAAATCAGAAACATAGTTTTACAAACATGAGTAATACAACTTTAGAATATTTGAAGGTAAATACCCTTCAAACATTTCAAAGTGATGTGACTATTATTCCTCTAGAATATTTTCAGTGTTTCATTACCGATTTTCCCGAGTCTGGTATTGACTGTTCTTTAGTGAATTCAACTATTTGTGTCACATGTAAAATTAGAAGAGCATATTTGACAGGTGACGGTATTGGTGCGAGAGCGGTGGCTCATCTAGTATGTCAAATTGTGTTAATAATTACTATCGTGGTGGGAGTTGTTGGTGTACTAGTGAATATATTAACTCTAATTGTGTTACACAGCAAACGAACCAAAAATAAAAATAGGGCTTTTGATCTGCTATTACTGTATCTCGTCTATACAGACTTATTCTGCTGTTTAAGTTCTTTGTCTGTTTGTGCTGCAGAATTGGTGTACTTAGGTAACCATAACTACTATATTATATGCTTATAAAATGAAAACTCAGAAACTGATATTTTTTATTTGTCTTTTGAATAGATAATTGGGAGAAAAGTAATCAACTGATTTTATACTGGCTCTACATTTCCAAGCTACTCCTTCAGCTGTGTAAGTAGGCTTATAAAATTGAAATGTAGTAATCCAAATTTCTAATAAACTAATGATAAATTAGATAGGTGGATGGATACATTTATGTGAATTTTTCTAACAGGTCGTTCCACATCTTTTCATTTAACAGTACTGATAACTTTGGAGCGTTATATGGTAATCCACTCCCCTCTTCGCTCGCGCACCTGGTTCAGCCGAACTAAAGCTAAACTTCAAGTTATCGTCACACTTTTATATGAAATTTTATTATTTCTGCCAAGATATACAAGTTTGTATATAGGAAAAAATATTTATAGTGGGGAACAAGATGGATTACATATTCAGAGTTTGAATGACTATGAATACATTTTTCTTCCAACAAAGTGGCACAGATTGTGGTTGAATACTTTGGGAGAATCTTATTTCTTTATTTTGCAATTGGTGGAATTTTGGGTGCTCACTTTTTGTTTACTTGTATTCAATATTTGGTCGGTTAGAAAGGTAATGGACATATTG
>JAQFZH010002718.1:0-15691 GCA_034695485.1 Entomobrya nivalis | reverse complement strand
AGCAGTATGCATGTGCAAATATTTCTTCTTCCTGCATACAACTAATCCCAATACACCAAAGCAGTTGCCCCCTTAAGTAAGATAATCTTTAAAATTATAATATTTTCTCACAAACCACCTTCCAGCTTCACTTTTACCAAACTCATCCATAGTTACAAGTTTATTTATTTGTTTGATTTTTCTACAAAAGCTTCGCAATTACACCAATACTTATTTATAAGAACAACCACCCAAAATATAACTGAAAAAACTGAAAAATTAAAACTAAAAGATAAACAGTTCCATACACTTCATTCTCAGTATCAAATTTTATCTTTCACAGAGTTACAAATCCTCGCAATACATAATTGATCTGCTATCTACTCAACACCTACTAATGAATATTAACAGATAATTGTGGCTGTATGTCTATTTTAATTACATTGTCCACTTCTTCACTTAATTTAAAAACAAACCGACCACCATGACTCAAAACTTTTAATACCACATTTAAACATAATTTGTAAGCAAAATCAATTTGGTTTCTTCGGAATCGGGTAGAAATATTCTCAATCAAAAATACACTCAGGGATATCAGCAGGCCAGTGGCAGGAATCAGAGTGAGAACAACAACTGCCGTTTTACTTCCACCAATTTCAGATGTAACATTGTGTACATTTAAGGACGTAAGTCTTTTTGAATGTACGTTCGTTTTTAAAACAAGTGAAAACTCAGCGTGCTTCTGCCACCACTCAAATATGCCTGCTTCAAAAACATATATTGGACGATAATATGAGCGTGGTGGAAAATATCCCATGAATAAATAACCCGAAAACATTTCAAGTACGTTTTCTTTTCCAAGATAACTCGGTTTGTCCGATTGCTTCTGAATTGTGTGAAGTGTAATTGCCTCTGTCTTCTCCAATATCATTGCGGACTTATTGCACTTGTTCATATGAACACGGAGAATTGTGGAAACATTTTCCCAGAATCCTTGTCTAGAGTCTGGCAACATTGCTGAGTTATTGATGTATTTCCACAGCTGCTTTGATATTTCATCTTTTAGAAACATTAAACTATACTCTGAAGTGTCGTAGGGCCTAAGCATGTCCGTAAGCTCCAGCCATAATTGAGAGACGACTGGCAGTGCCTCATGAGAGCTTACAGTGCCATGTTTCTGATGGAGCTTGACAAGTTCACTAATATAATAGTATGCAGCATTTAGTGAAGTTTCCAAGTTAATTCTTGGAGTGTAAATGTTAAAGCCATTTTCTTGTAGCAATTGAAATGTCTCAAATTTGACGAGTGGTGGTTCTGCTGTCAACCTTGTCACGTTGTCTCCCTTGTAAACCGTGCTTAAATACAACCACCAACTTGGAATAGCGAGCACACACAAGAAGAATGAAGCATTTCTCGACTTGCTGGCAGCGGCAGCTAGCAAACTGTTGGGCTGGTCTAAAATTGACCAAAACATGAAAAAGTTGACTTCAAAAAGAGATGCCATTGGTTTTTTTGTTAGCGACTTGTCGGAAAGTTTTACAATCCAAGACATTATGAAGCAAACTGTTAAAATTAGCAGCCACGTTGATATGTCGAAAGGGGAAATGAGTTCTGCGAGCTGGTTTGTCCAAGGCATTTGTTCTTTATGACAACTAACGAAACGATACTGGCTGATGTAGGTTACCAAACGGCTTTCTTGAAAAGAACTTCGACTCCAAGAATAAGCTCTTGATATCATTGGACGAAATGCTGGATGTGAGTCAATAGCATTTGTTGGACTGCAAGCATCAACAATTACGTTATTCCATTTGTTAAGGTATTTTCCATACGATTCAGAAAACGTTATATTAGCTGACTTTCGTAGTAGCAGTGAGGTTAAATGCATGTCTGCGAGGAAATATAAGTTATCCAATTTTTTTTCAACAGGATACTTTTGAATTTGGTGTAGGACAGCTCGTCTATTTTTTCCTTTTTCCCCTTTGAAATTGTCATACTCAGGTATATAAAATATTAGCACAACTCGACCGGAGTGAGGATCAGGATTGATCCGTTGACTTTCTGCTAAAACACTGTCAAGTTGATTTCTGTTAGATGGAATCAGTTTCACGCGAAGTTGGATGGTTTTGAAAGATTCGCAAGGATCGCAGTAAGGACACAGCGTTTTTAATGAAAAGGACGGGTATTCCCAAATCATCACATTATTTGATAGTCTTGGAAAGTTTATTTTATCCTCGAAAACCCCAGCAATCCATTTATTCACATTTTTTTGATTCCAACAAATTGAGTCTGCGCTTAGGCTACAAATAAGCAGTGAGACTTCTGGAACGGTGTTAACTTTGAACCACATCAACATTCTATCGTCCTCGGTATTCAGAAAGTTGCTAGCAATTGGATTCTTAAGGTAACTTTCCCAGGACCAGTCTCCATTGTACATTTGTGAAGATTCCTTTTCAGTTGGCGGATGAAGGTAGACGTTTGCTTCACAAGTCAGATTTTTAACTTGCAGATGAAACAAATCTGAGAGAATTTGCGCCACATATTGATCTCCTATTTGATAGGGTGGTTGTTTTCCTTTGTCAGTTTTGACGTCGTGACAAGTGGATAAGTTTTCGCTCCTTAATATTGGATATGATGAGCCAAGTTCATATGGGAATATGTCGTATGTTTCACAGTGCGACAAGTATCGAACAAGAAGAATAGGTTGTGTTACTACTTCGAAGTCAATATTCAACCCTCTAAAATTGAGTACGCGTATAGTGCAACCTGCAAATGCATTGAAAATTCTGATTTGCTTGATAAGATCTTTTTTGGAAAATTCGTTTTGTGTCGCAAATGTAAAGTAGTTGCTAATGTTCCCTAATAATAAACAAGACAAAACAAACAATATCGAGATATTTGCTTCTAGCTTCGTCCCCATTTTAAAGTGGCAAGCCAAATGTATCTCCTTATGATAACTATGTTAGATTGTTTGTGAAATCGTTCCACAGAAATTAATCCAAGTGTTTAATTAGTGTTCAACTTATATATCTCACAATAAAAAAAATCTTATTGCGATTTGTTATCAAAATACAGTTGGTTGATTCCAGATATTTTACGTTGATGATCAAGTTTAGCAGTCGTCCTACACTGAAAACCAAACCTCACAAGAATCTGAAATTTAAATCCTTACGTGCTTAGTTCTCCTTATGAGTAACTTAAATCAACATTCGAAAGACCTTTCTGTTATTGTACGTAACCTCCGTTCGTCAGTTAGTTCTGTGGCTTTAGAATGTTTTTAACATAACCAAAGAATTTTGATAAAGATTATATCTAGCTGAAGATAACACAATCCTTTTTAGCAAAGCAACTAATCTCTCGAAAAATTCTTTCCGCTTATTCGTTAGCTATATGTCGAAAGCCACTACCAGCATTACTTTTTAAATGCTTGATAAGCTCAACTTTTTCCCCACTTGGTCCTTAAACTTGATGTGAGTCTCCACATTGAATGTTTACTGAACTATAGATTATTCGCGTACCCCTCAATATTTCCGAATACTGTTTCCAATCTTAAAATCTATAGTAATGCACAATTTAAAAATTCGTCATTCGCACTAAATATATCTGATTTGTTGAAACTGTGTAATTCCATGGATGAGCATGGCCAAAGTAAAAATAATCGTGTTAGATCCTTTCGATGACCTTATTCACTTTGACGTTTTACTGGTTACACTTGTTTTTTTTAAAATAAATAAACACAAGTAACTTGTCTACTATACAGACATGGGTTTGTACAGTAAAAAAATTCGCTAGTTTTTAAAAACAAGTTCACTAGTCAACTAAAACTTTTGAAAATCCGTCCTTTGAATCAAGTATAGTTTACTGTAGTGCATGAGGTTATACTTCGGCTTACTTAGAAGAGGGCAACACTCGAAGATGACATCCCACATAAAGGAATATGTATAATCAAATTGACCTACAACTAGTGTGAGCTCTACGACAATCTTCACAATACGCCGAAATATTTAAATGCAGATAGATTTTCTGGAAAATACTGTTTTGAGAGCATATTTGAAATGCTAATGACTAAACAGAGGAACGATGGGATACACTAGTGTACGGCCTATAGTAATTTTAAACTATGACTAGAATTCAAGTCGAATAATTATTTACTTATTTTCTTCAATTCGAATATCGTCGATTTGTGATTCTAATCTGTGATACTACCACATAGTCAATGGTTTTCCATATATAAATACCCAGAAATTTGTTTTAAGTATGAAAAGCCGTCAAGGGTAAAACTTAAGATAACTTCAAGTTACATTCGTATGAATCCTGACAGTTAAGCTATTCCTGCACTCCCTTCAATTTGCACTGCAACTTTTGCTTAGAAATCCTAAGCATTCTTAAGACCGAGAGAAATCCACATAACGCTTGTTAGACTGCTGACGTGTCAAGTTGGCTTGATAGATAATATCAATCAATAATCATAAGACATACGTGGGATTGTACAAAACTACGCTTCGTAAATCTGTATACATGTTGTAGCATACTTAGCATAACAGAAGAAGGAAGTTGAGCATTGATTATTTCAACATGGAACTTATACAACCCTTTTTAGCAAAGCAATTATTTTTTGACAAAAATCGTTTAACTTATTCTTAATCACGACATAACTACATCTATTGCTGCTAGCTTTTGCAAAATTATATTCAACATAAACCTTACATATAAAGCTACGATCAATATTATTTTGATAAGTACAATAATATCGATGCTTTCCTTACGAACTTATTTTCCACAATGTACTTTAAAATAAAAAGCTTCACTCACTGCTTCTAAATCATAAATGATTTCTGGGGAACATAATCCGCTCTTTGATCCTAAATGTAAAATGCAGACTCTATAATTTACATAGCGTTACTTTCGAAATTGTAAATGCAATCCTAGATATAGATGTGCCGTTCTAAAATATCGGGTTAAAAAAGCTAACATTTAGACGCTGCACTTTAATGCTTTATACAGAATACACGTTAAAAAAACCAGTTCACTGCTCCACTAAATTTTTTGCTCATTCCCCATTGGAATCAGTCAATTTGAGTTAACTATCATGTACGAATTTATACTTTGGCTTAATCAGAAGAGGGCACACTCCAAGACGACATTATATAAAAAGTATTAATTTTATCGAATTGGCTATCAACCAGTATGAGCTATGCGATGCTTATAAATTTTAGAGCAATTAAGTTCAACCTTGTTTGGTATTTGGGTTAGTTAATTGATCTTGATATAATTTTTATAAAACTGTATGTATTTAAGTTACCCTCCACCCTGTGGAGTGGCAGTGCATGCCTGAATGTTATTAAGAAATCAATGCGGTTTAATATTCAATGATGTCATCATTATCGGCTTAAATTACATCTCTTTTTCTGTTAAGCAAATGCGTTAAATAAAATTAAATCAAATAAAAAGTATTAAAATTGACACACTCACAAAATATTGAAAAAATTATTTTGCTACTAAAATTTCGAACAATTATTTTAGGTCGACAAACAAGTTTCTACAAATAACATTCCTCCAATATGGTTATGCACTAAGACTTATTCGGCTCTATTATACCGACTCGTATATACTATATGACGATGTTACCTTGTATGCTTGCGCAACACATGTGGAAGCAGATGCAATAAATATGCGGTATGTTTCCCGTGGCTACCTGAAACCGAATTCATGCAACGTTGAATGAGTTTTTCTGTAAGCTCTCTCATATTTTGGAGACCCATCGTCAGGGTTGTTGAATAACCAAAAAAGTTGCGAGTACCTATCTGAACGACACCAACATATTGAAAGCATTGCAGCATTGTAGAATTTGCTAAATGGTAGATGTATGCATATATTTGTATCTTGTTGTATTACGCACATGCATCAGCTCAAATATTCAAGTACATATTTTTTATAGTCTCTTCTGTGTAGCTGTTTACATTTTTGTTGGTAAAATGCATATCAACTAATTCGGAAATTTCCTGATTTTTTCTCCGCATTTCAACATGTACCTTTTATATGCAACTAATTTTTTTGTATGAAAATCATTCCTCTCGCTCTCACTAAAAAAACATCATAAACACTTTACACTCTTGAGGAACAAGACATCATTATACATTCCAGTATCAATCTCTAAAGCAAATCAAGTTCTTCTACAAAATTTTCTGTGTATCAGATTTAACGAAGATGTGTCGCTTTATTACAGTTGGCTTATGCCTTGTTGCCATTGCAACACCACACATTTTAGCTCAGCTACCTCCAAAATCTTACGGTAAGTTAAGTGCTCTTAATAAATTTGCAAACTTCAAAAAACATAACGCTGTGATCATTTAAATTTAACTGGTATTAAAAATTTTATGAATTTTTTTAATATTTACCTTGATTAGGTATTCAGCCCAGTAATAACCTACCTATTGCAAAGTTACTTCAGAAAGGCTGGCCTGCGACAACAACTGGTACATTAGCTCCAGCAAATACCTGTGAAGCGTCATCAGTTGCAGTTGGACCATGCCCAGTGCCCGATACCCAATTCCCAACGTATCTTCCCTCATCTTCGGACTGCACTTGCTTTTTTGTGTGTAGTAATGGGATCCCGTATCAATTTCAGTGCGCGTTGGACACATTTTGGGATTATTATGACATTGCATGTGAGCATCATTATGAAGCAGAATGCTGGTTTGTCAATAATCACCTTCCCAATAGAAATGCCACACTGGACAATTAATAATATTTTCTGGAAGCTTAAACCCAAATAATATTTATTCATTTATGCATTTAACATGCACTTTTTATGTTGTAGTCACATTTAAAATGTGTTTCCAGTTTATTTGTTATTTACCTTCCAAATAAAAAGGAAATTTCTTTCTACTGAAATAATAAATAAACAGTTTTTACATAATATTCCCAGTTTTGAACCTTTTTTGGTGCATTTTCTGAAAAAAATAAACACAAATACTTCAAATAAATCTGTTTATATTTATTATCCATCATAAATTTGCATTCACTATACATAATGGGTACGTTAATCACAGTTCTCATTCAGCATCAGCATACAACTATGACTAAATACATATGTGCAATGGAAAACTTGCATTTTGAGCAATATGTCTAAACTTTATATTCTACTATAAGATAACTTGTTAAGATCGAATGTAAACTACAAAAGCAGGAAGCATGAAATTTAAACAATTGTAAGAAGAACTTTACTGAATAACATAATTGGTCACTTATATTTATATATAGTAGGTAAAGCAAAGATCAATTTCATAAATACGCATTCTATCTGGGTTTAATATGGGAGGGCCTAAATTAATTTAATTAATAAACTGCATATCTAAATGCCTTCAGGCAAAATACCACTGCAGATCTATATGCTGCTAACTTTGTATGCAACTTATTCGTTTAGCTCAAAAAATATCTGTTAATATTATTTTCAGAGTATGATTTTATTGTCAAAATTTTGACGATTCAAATAGTGATATCGAGTAATCATAAAAATGAGTTGCCATGCTGTAAAAAATAGTATGCATGTATGTATCCATGATAAATGCACATGCTAGCTTGCATGTTATCACTGCACATAAGAAAGCACATTCACATTCCCAGTAAAATTAAAAGGCATTTTTGTAAGCTGTCACATTTTTGGAGACCGATTGTCGGGATTGTTCAATAACTAAAAAACTTGTCTGCAATTTTCTAAACGACAACACCGTACTTAAAACATTAAAGGTATACAATTGCACTGAAGTCAAAAACCCATGTTAAAATATATATCATTATAATAATCCAAGCTGCCCAAGAGTTGAGTAAATTCATTGTTCTCTTAAGCTGGTCTGTTTTTATCATTTTGATATTCAAATCAGTGCACTAAAATGTAGCGTTAAGGGAGACAATGCACATTCAGTACATATACAACAGGGCGCCCTTATCCCTCAAATTTAAGCCCAGCTTAAAAAGCAGAATGCGACATCATAAAATCTAATGTTCAAGACTAAACGAATGCATTGTTATGAGTGCCAGATGGCAAGTTCCTTTCAAATGGTACTTTATGAAATAAATGTAAATCTTTATAGCAAACGTATGCTGCATGTGCATTTATATATGTGGTTGCACAAATTCCATCAAATATGTAAGCATTCATGTTCACATAAATACGAAAGCTTTGTTTTAAGTCAAAAACGGGGTACCTTAATATATCTTGTTTCAATTTTACGCCCTAAAATATTGAGGGTAGGAAAGGGTGTTTTTTGGGTATGCTGCATATTCAAACAAAATACTTATATTTTATCTTATGAATGACTAGCATTGCATTTGCTTATGTTGCTTTGCATAAGCAAAAGGCTTAAAAAAAAGTAAAGATAAGCTCATTGGAAAGGCACTAGGAAACTAGGTGCGTTCACCACCAACCAAAACAATAGCTTTTTAGTGTAACAGTGACCTTGATTGGTCAGAAATTGGAGTCAAAAAGGTCGCAATTTCAAAAAAATGGGGTAAAAAAGGCGATTCGGGGTCAAAAATGGAGTCAAAGTGACCTTGGGTCAAAAGTTGGGTTCAAGTTGACCATGGGTCAAAATATTGGGTCAATGTGACCTTGAGTCAAAATATTGTATCAAAGTGACCTTGAGTCAAAATACTGGATCAAATTGATCTCGGGTCAAAATATTGGATCATATTGATCTCGGGTCAAAATAATGAGGTCAAAGTGACCTTGGGTAAAAATATCGAGGTCAAAGCCTGCAATGTCCAACACCTGTCATGTGACATATCATTCGAACGCATTTTTGAAATTGTTTCAGCTACGTCGTTATGATCGCAATTACAGCGGGTTTATATTATTAGTTCTACAGCATTTCAAAATAGGTTGTCAGACAGAAAATGCTTTGTTTTCAATTACGAAGAAATCGAATTATTTACGCACATACAATTAATGATAAAACACAGTGACAGTTACAAGAACTGTTTTTCTAAGAATTGAAATAAACAACCATTGTTTTCTTTGAAACCATTGTAAAAATATTTCCCAATTTTTTTCTCTCTATTAATCCGTTTTTCTGGTATAAAAAGGGCAAAAATTGTAACTTTTGATACTTTTGTTTAATTTTAATATTCATAGAATGAAATTATGCAAGATTTTTTTTGATAAGCGTTTCTATTTGATTTTGGCACATGATGAATCGTAATGCGGACACTTGAATAAATTTAACAATTAAGTATTATGTATTAGTGTTGGTTATTAAGCCAGTAATATAATTTTTTGTTGTACTAAACCATAAAGCCAAGTTAAATATTAATGTTTGTATAATAATTAATTATTAATTGCCTAGTTGCGTTTTCTTTTAAGAAGAAAAAAATTACAGCTAAGCATATATGTTCACTGAAACTTTAAATTGTTTTTTATATTTAATTGCAATTTAATATTATAGTACACTAATTATTGTAGTTTAAAAATATATTCAACTAAAGGAAGCTTTGTGTCACAAATATATGTGAGATATTTAAGATGTTTGAAATCCGCTAATAAGAAAGTTTCTATTATTTCTAAACTGACGAAGTAGTATAGAAGTCATTTCAAGATAGTCGGCATGGTTAACAAAATACATAGTATTTAATATGACAAACGTTTAAATTAGTAAACAGTTCTCTCAATTTCGTATTTAGATTTGGCTTTTGTGATACTGTGAATGCTATCGTTAATGATGTCTGTGCTGTAAAGACTGCAACAGAAATGATTACGATATAGCTCAAAATTCCCATGTCAAATTTTATAACAAGAAGCTTTAATTTTACGATTATACAACAAAATTTATTAATTCTGGAGTAGTATAAGGTTAGACAGTAAATATTTCCGTACAGTTTTTAAACTAAGTATTTAAATAGGATACAAAGCATTTGTATTGTAATTTCCTACAAAGGCACTTCACAGTGTCAAATATTTGTTAAGCTTTGTTCGACTCTCAAATCAAATACTTGACATGTCCTATTGTTAATCTTAAAAAATATGTAAATTTATATTTTACAACAAGTTTAATTTTTCGTATAATTTTATTTGTAAAGAATAAAACTAAAGCAGTTGTGTATTGTTATTCTATCAAGTATTAAAATACGGATATACTTTGAGTTATTTCAGTATCCAATTTTGCAATAAGTTAACTACGGTTTTTGTTAATATTTCATAAATCCTAATCAGAACTGAAATCATAAACAAACACAAACAGATAACGAAAACGGACTGTAACATTTTTAATGAAAGGGGCACTGTTAAGTTATCACTACTTCTGGATATAAAATTAGCTCCTTTTAACGACATAAAAAGCAATTGTGCCTTGGATACACTTAAATGTTCTTCTTTAGACTGATTTTTTATCTTTATTGATATTGCACTTAGTTCTTTATATTGCATTGTTGAAAGTACAAAGGAATACATTTTCCTTTCAATTCCAGACTCATACAATTTGGCCAAGTATCGTTCGAAAATCGGTTGAAAATACGTATCTCCAACGGCCCAAGGCATAACTTGAAGATAGCCTGGAAATAACATTGGCCTTGAAATAGCATTGTCAGGCATGAAGTTCCTGCTTATTAAATATTCTTGATTAATTAAGATGGACTTGTCAATAATTGCTAAGTTTGTGGCAGGAATCGTTTTAGAGGAATTAGCGTTAACAGGATTTAAACTAAGACGCATGTCTAAAGCGAATTGTGTTGGCGATTCATCATAAAATTGGACCAACTTTGATAATTTTGCATAAGCAGGTTTCAAAGAGAATTTAGGTAATTTATCAACTTTCAAAATGACTTCCTTTAACATAGAACCTCTAAACCAACGACCTCTCGTATAATCTTGTAGAGTTGAAAATGTAAAAGGCGAATTTACCAACTGATCTAATGTTTCAGGCCACGAAGGATCCATTGGTTTAGTCAAAAAGCTAAATATTTTCCCTTTATATAACATTCCAACTTGAAGAGCTAACATTAGCCAGACTACCCAAATGCCGAGTAGGATTTTAGTAAAGGCAAATCCGAATACCCAGTTTAATCTACACTTAAATTTTGCTGCTTGATCTAATGTTGTTGCTAAAATAGCAATGAGAATATCACTTGTGCTCACACGTCGATAAAAGACAATTGATTTTAAGAAAATGTCTACCACAAAGAGATAGACAATCTTGGTAACACAGAGTAATGCAAAACCGCAATAAGTAATTAAAAACCAAGATGCCCAGGTGTACGGTTTTAGAAGAACTAGTGCATTGAATGTAGGTCTTTTCAGGATGGAGATAAAATAAAATGAAGAAAATTGAGTTGCATGAGGTATCCATCGAATACGTTGATTTTTTAAGGATTTAATGTTTCCCTTGGAAATGAAATAAGCACCGTATGCTTCCCCATGTGCATAATTTGAGTCTGGATATTTAAGCTTTGAAATAGAATAATTGAGTGTTTTGCTAAGCAGTTGGTGTACACATATATCCACAATAAAATATTCGATTATCTTTCTATACGATGGAATAATTGTAGGACCTGCAAACCCATCGCAAATAATGTTACTCATCGAAAATGTCATTGGCTTCCATACGTTGGAATATACATAAATGAAGTTTAGATTGGAATAAATGGTTTTCCAAGTTTTTCGAATGTTGTCCTGAGTCACTTTTTCTAAATATACTAGTGGATTACTTTTCCCGCATGGTATACACACCATATGAAGTTTGTCAGATGAGTCCATGAAAAGAACTGGACTAGTTATGAACACTGACACAATTTTATTCGTAAAGAATGTTTTAAAATGTTTATATTTGAGTGCCACTTTGTTTACATAGTTTTCGACCAAAATTATATAATTTGGGGTACCCCCATTAATTGTGGAAAATTGCATTATCTTAACATATTTCTCGTCTCTACGTTGATTGTATCCGATTTGATCAAACATATACCAAATTATATAGCAGGGCGTAAATCTTTGCTGATTTTTATGCTTGTTGGACGTTTGATGTTTTAAAGACAAGTTTTTAAAGTTATCTATTGAAAACGTCGTCCACTCCTTAAGGTGTTGAGTTATTAGTGATACCTTCTCAAAATAATTGGCATGGTATTTAATATTTCCAAAGGTGAACTGGATGTGACAGCTTTCAAAATCGGTGACTAAATGTTGCAAATTTTTGGTGAGACTTGTCGTTTCCATACGTATGGAATACGACAAACAGGTGTGTATAGCAAAGCATTCTATGAAAACGATTTGAACGATTTTCAAAGTTTTCATTTTTGATATTGTAAAACAGAAGATTTATGATTTTTTTAAATACGAGCGAATTTGTTTTATATATTAAAATATTAAACCAAATATTTTAATATGTAATGTAATGGAACAGCTTACCAAATATATTTATTATAATGGCCCGACTTCATTGCCAGAAACTTGCTAGGCATAATCGATATCTTAAAACGAATAGTATACAAAACCAATTACTACAATTTATTTATTTTTATTTGAGCTAAAATAATAACAATGAAAAATAACAAATTATTTTAATTCCTAGTATTACAAATATAATCTAATATCAATAATCATAGAAATTAGCTTAAGCAATAATATTCCTTTTGTGTGAAGAAAAAAGAACTGAATATTACCAGCCTAAACGAAATAATGTTTTTCATTCTCTTTTCATTTTTTTCATGACCAAATTGACTTGTTTACCTAACAAATATGGTATTGAAGTTTTTCCGAAATGTATAATTAACCTTAATGTCCAAATAACGCTAAATCGTAAGAATACTTGTTTACTTTAATTAAACCCTGATATACACTATATGGCTGCGGTTACTAACTAATACTTATAGTTATAATAGTTATTTAGTTATTACTTAAAAACGTTTTTTACAATACATTTTACATTGTTCGCGTTAAAATTGCTCCTTTTTTCTAGGAAGTAACCAGCTAAACCTTTAGATAAACAGATACAATCATGATTTGGAAAGCACTTGACTATTTAGTGGCCTGGACAGCTTTATTTCACAAAGTGAACGACAATTTAAATACAAAATAATAACGCAGTTTATTTTCCACTAACCAAAAGATTTTTATAGCTTAAAATATCAAATTATAATTTTTGCACTTGTACAAATACTATAAATAAAATAATTCTCCTAAGGCTATATTTTTTTTCAATTATTGTGTTCTTATTGTAACCAATTTAATTTTCACCACCAAAACAATGTAATAACATTAAATTGAAATATATATACTCTTTTTGTTGTAATATGACTATTTATTTAACATATGAAACAAAATTTATGCAACGTATTCATGCGTGATTTTTGTGTGTCACTCGTTAAGCAGTAGACAGTTTTTCCTTAATTATTAATTAAATTACCCTTTATTAAAATTTATACACTTCACGAAAATCAATAAAACATTTGTATGCATTTTACCTTCGGATATTTAATATAATATTGTACAAAAAGATAAAAAAATGCTTATGTTAAATTATTACTTAAAAGTGACAATTATAACGACACTTCTAAATTCAAAACTAACCTTACATGTTACAAAGTTCGAGCTAAATTATCGTGTATTTTTGCTTATCTACTTACAGTATATACTTTGTCGGAAATGCCAATAAATTACCAACACACGGAAGATTGTCACAGATTGGATAACAGTGTGAAATTTTGATCCCATAAGCATTCTGATTTAAAGTGGAGTGTTAACATAACTGTAACCATCCCGCATGAAAAATTATTTATGTATTGAAAAACATGTTAATCAATTGACACTGATATGTAGTCCAAAAACTGTCACATTGGTTTGACAGGTACGTGTATAAAATGTGTCTTATCTGCTACAAAAGTTACAATCTTCCCTTGCCCAGAAAATTGTATAAAATGAGACGTTATTCCCCTACTATCCACCACTTAAAAAAAAAGTCATTTGTCGTTCCAATTTGAAAACAAAAATGAAGAACATATTCATTTCGTTAACTTTGGTGGCTTTATGTGCCACTCTTGTGCACACACAAAACTGCACAGAATACCAGGTAAGAATAATAGTATTTTAAATTTTTTACGTAATTTTAGGTATGGTAAGGTAATTTTTTTAAATTAATTTTTAGTGGGAATGTGACAATGGAGAGTGCATTTTAGACTGGTGGTTGTGTGATGATATCATTGACTGCGAAGACGGAAGTGATGAGCCTGGTACAATAGAAGATTGTCCTGCTTGTGAGGAAGATGAGGTATATAAATCTGTTTTAAATGTATTTTTATACAAATAAATAGTTTTACACTTTAGACCTATTTTATTTCAGTTTCAGTGCAAGTCTGGTTATTGTATACCGGGTATATGGAAATGTGATGGTAAGAAAGAATTTTTTGGTTTTTTTTTGCGAAAACAGATAAATTGTTTTTTTGCTATATTTTAGGTGCCGACGACTGCAATGACGGTACTGATGAACCAACCGATCCAGAACAATGTCCAGCTTGTGTAGATGGCGAAGTGAGTTTATGAAAGATTAAAAGATAAAATTAACAAATTAAATACGATACAAAAAAAATATTTCTCATAGTTTCGATGTAATACTGGGCAATGTCTTGAGCCTGATGAAGTTTGCGATGGTATGATATTTAAAAATAGTTTACTGATTTTATCTATTTATTAAACTGTACACTTTAAAAAAAATTGTTTATTTTTTGTTTTCAGGGACAACCGATTGCAAGGATGGAAGTGATGAACGAGACGAGCAGACTGGTCAATGTCCGACATGTCCTGATTCAGCTGTAAGTTTTTATTTAAAATTTAGATATTTGAATATTTTCCAAAGTACATGAATTTGTTTGTTTAAATTTGTTGTCTTAGTACACGTGTTCCAGTGGCCATTGCATTTACAAAAACTTGA
This sequence comes from Entomobrya nivalis, assembly GCA_034695485.1. Taxonomy (NCBI): domain Eukaryota; kingdom Metazoa; phylum Arthropoda; class Collembola; order Entomobryomorpha; family Entomobryidae; genus Entomobrya; species Entomobrya nivalis. The sequence goes on along the minus strand of JAQFZH010002718.1, from coordinate 803 downwards.
TGTGTGATAGAGAGAATGACTGTGATGACTGGAGTGACGAGACAGAAGAGACATGTCCTTGTGCTGATAACGAAACTAGATGTTATAAGCCTCCAAGTGATGAGCCAGATGTACCTGGAGCTTGCCTTCCTCCCGCATGGATTTGTGATGAGGACGGAATTTGGGACTGTCCAGACGGTGAGCAAACAAATAAATAAATAATTAAAATTTATTATGTCTGATGACAGAAAATAGATAAAAAAAAGTTTAATGATTCAAGGTTCTGATCAAGCCAACTGCACGATAATATCACTGTCTAACTGACAAGTGTACAACCGAATGACATGATTAATGACGAGCAGCATTGTAAAACCATTTGGAAAATATACATATTAACATCAGATCACCTTTACTAATATACTTATAATTATAAAAGCCTTATTTTATTGAATTTTGTTATTGCCAAATATTTTTTTAAATTTGATCGAAGCTTTAACAAATTATATTTTAATTTTTTAGGTGCAAATTCAATTAATCAAAAAACACTCTTTATAAAAAATTAAATAAATTATTCGAATAATAGTTCATATATAAGATTTTTTAAGAAATAGATAAAAAGTGAACGACGTTATATTTTCTCATAAACTTGTATTATTAACTTATTATCCACTCTTCACCAATTATGCTAGGTTCGTTTATATAATGGACTAGTTGAAATAGAACATATCTAGTTTTATGGGCCTGAGCATAGAGCAGCCAGAGTGGCCGAACGGTTAGAACATTTCATTTCTAGCTGTTTAAGCCAACATTTGTCCAGGTTCTAT